>UCOL01002299.1:0-26768 GCA_900474335.1 Ormyrus nitidulus
ACTTTCGTTAGCCTACATTTGTAATTTGGCTAACATTAACAAAGTTATACTTTCCAACAATATACCTTTTTTAAAGGTTTTTATAATACTTGACATTTTATTAATTGTATCGACACTCTTAGGCTACAATTTCTAATTTTAAGAATCAATAGATAATACATAATAAATATTTTAATTACTCAGTGACTTTAGTACGGAATCTCAGTTTCCTAGTTAAGAATTAAGCGGAGACAGCTCGGATAAAGACGAAAATAAACCATTTTTTAAATGTGTCAGTATTCCTAGGATGCGATGATATATACTTGACATTTTATAAATTGATTTCACTACTTTCGTTAGGCTATCTATGTAATTTTAAGAAACAATAAAGAAATGCTTTTTCCAGCCATTTATTGCATTCTAATATTACAATAAAAAAAATGTTTTAAATCCAGATCTTCCATCCAGCATTCGAGTGCTTGCTGCGTGCGGCTGCAGCCGCTGTGCTTTTAATTTCATTCACGTGGTGTCTGGAGAACTTTAATTTTATTTTATTGACTGAAAAAAAATATATTGTTATAGAAATTAAATATAAGCTATAGAAATTAAATAGAAATAATATATATTGTTACAGAAATTAAAAGTTTTACCGGTTTCTTAAAACTCGATGAATTAATTTCCCCCTAAGGCAAGTCGAATTTCTTCTTCTCTCTTCTGCACTTCTCGTTTCTATTTCCTCATCTATTTTTTCTTTTTCTTCGTTTTTTTTTCATCCTCCGCGTCTTTGTTTTCTTCTTTGCTTTTTTTTTCATTATCCGCTTCCTTTTTCTCCTCTTCTTTTTTTTCCGAGCTTCCTCCTTGTTTCTCAAATTAGTTTGACATAGTTCTCCCAAGTTTGTTCTTATAATTCGAAATTCAGATCGTAAGTCTTTAGGTGAAGGCTTAGGATCTGAACCTTGCTCAGCTGACATTATTGCAATTAAATTGATTATTACAGGTGGTGGTCACTCACTGGATTTGTATATTTATTGGTGTATAGTAATCATTGATTAAGCTTATCACTGATGTGACTATGCTAGCGGTCAATGCCAAACTGACGAGTAGTTCGGCTTACTGCCTAGCGCGAATTCTGGATTGTTTACATTTCAGTACTGTTTTTGACTTTGTCGCTCTTATTGACAAAGTCGCTTAGTATTTGTGTCCCAAACTCCGAAGAGCCCAGGGATGAGGGATCTGTTTATAATTGCCAAATTAAATTTTAGCCTTTTGAATTTTAGCACCAAGCGCTCGAGTGTCGATGGCCGCATAGAAAAAGAAGAAGAAGAAGAAGATAATTGCCGGCATTCCGGCAATCTTATTCAGAATAAAAATATATACTTTTAAAATGAAAATGGGAAATCCAATATTTATTTTAGATAATGGAGGTTGGACGGCAAAAGTTGGTTCGTCCACTGATTCACCACTGTAAGTAAACAAAACGAAAAGTAAGGTTATGTAAGCCTTTGAAATCGTTGTTTAGAACTATTTTAAAAAATTGCATTGTGTATAATAATTATTTTTTATTTTGCAGTATAGTACCTAATTGTATAATGAAAGCAAAAAGTGAAAGGAGGAGGCCATTTATTGGTAATCAAATTGAAGAATGCAGAGACATATCTGGTCTGTTTTACATGTTGCCATTTCAAAAAGGCTATCTAATAAATTGGGATGTACAGAAAACAGTTTGGGACTATATTTTCTCAAAAGAATGCTGTCCTGTAAATCTTAATCAAGTGTCTATTATTATTACAGAACCTCCGTTTAATTTTCCATCTATTCAAGAAGAAATGGCACAGATATTTTTTGAAGAGTACGAAGTTGCTAGTTTATTAAGAATTAATCCCTCAACTTTATCTTGTTACCATTACAGGCATAAAAATCCTACCTCAAAGTGTTGTATAGTAGTAGACATAGGATATAGCTTTTGTCATGTCATACCATATGTAAATGACATGAAAATTAAAACAGGAATTAGAAGAATAGATGTTGGAGGTAAACTATTGAGTAATCATCTTAAAGAAATGTTATCATATAGACAGCTGCATGTTATGGATGAGACTTATGTTGTAAATCAAGTTAAAGAAGATTCTTGTTTCGTATCTCAAGACTTTTATGCTGACATGGATATAGCAAAACAAAGACTGCAAGATAATACTATAGTTAAGGATTATGTGTTACCAGATTTTACTACGATTAGAAGGGGATATCTCACAGATCCAGGTTCTGCTCCAGATCAACAAGTTTTACGCATGAATAATGAAAGATTTTCAATACCAGAGATACTCTTTCATCCATCTGATGTTGGTATTCGACAAATGGGTATCCCAGAAGCTATAATGGACTGTTTAAAGGCTTGTGAGGAAGAGACTTGGCCTCATCTATTGTCAAATATTGTTCTTATTGGTGGTAGCAGTAAATTCCCTGGTCTTCAAGAAAGAGTTTTGAAAGAAGTTAGAAGTCTTGCTCCAGCAGAATATCCAATACAAGTCCACTTACCAGAAGAGTGATTATTATATTATTTTTTTAAATGTTTGTCTAAAAATACTGTAATAATTAAAATATATTTTATTCTTTTTTAGTCCTATTTCACACGCATGGGAAGGTGGAAAATTACTGTCAAAAGATCCAGCTTATTCTAATTTAATTGTAAAAAGAGAAGAATATGAAGAGGAAGGTCATGCCCTTTGTTATGATAAGTTTGACATTTAAAAACCAGTATTATTTTTTTATTTTGTCTTTAAAGTATAAAAGAATTTTTTTACTAAGAAAGTCTTAAGTGCATTTTTAAGTGGATATTTGTACATACGCAAGTGATTTTAAGTATAATTATAATGTAGATATGCTTAAATATTTTTATAAGATAAATAAATAAACAAATTTATATTTAATATATAAAGTTCTTAAAATTCTTTAATGATAAAATACTTTAAATATAATAATCTATTTTAAAAACAATTTCCGAGTAAAAAAATTAAAGTTGGACAAAACATTTTATGAAAAATGTTGTTCAAATTAAATGGATTTCATTTTTGACATTAATTCTTCTAAACTTTGATCACTGGTATCCACAGCCTCACCAACAAGAGTATCAACATCTTGAGATGGTAATTCATAAGCTTGCGTGATTCCTGGCGCAATATTTTTACTAGTTTCAGTCTCCTCTTCTACTGTCTCGTCCACGAGACAAATTCCTGAAATATTTTTATTATTCAATTTAAAATTAACGCAGTAAAATTATTTATATTCAATATTATCAAACTAAAAGATTTTCTTTTATGAAAATTAAAATATGAATAATGTAACTATATAAAAAATGTTTTCACTTTTCTAATGAATAAAACGCGCAAAAAACATCAGCGGTTTTCCTGAACATTTTAACACTTACGTATAGTGATCAACATGTAATGAATAAATTAAAATAGCTAAACAACTGACGAAAAAGATCCGCCGAAATTTACATAAAGCAATTTACCCCATTCATTATCTTCATGCAAAGGTTTTTCCTCCACGCACTCTTCACAATATTCGACTTTCGGTCTGGCAATAAATTCTGCTTGCCTTTGCCGGCAAAATCTGTCTTCGCAACTCTGGTTGGGTTTTAAATTCATTGTAGGGAAGAAGTCTTGCATAGCGTTGTAGCCGAGGTAATGTGAAACCATGCCAAAATCGAGCAAATATTTAAGAGTATTCTGTACCAAAAACCCAGCGACAATTCCCATTGTCGTAGGTAACGATGCGGCGCATACGCCATCCCGTTTTAATGTTTTTTCATCTATATTGGAAGCAACTACTAAAGGAGGAGCACACTAAAAATTTCATGCATAATTTAGTTTTATTAATGATTAATGAAATGTTATTTCATGTTTTAATGTACTCACTGCAAAGCATGCTGTTTCACCAGGAATGATAAACTGTATGTGACCAGACACTGCATTCTCTGAGACACCACTTTCAAACCATTTTTGATTTAATTCATTACACGCTGTGTTAATTGCCATTCTAGCTTCAAAGTTGTCAACACAACTTAGTACTAAATCTACGGGTCCTTTTTTAATACTTGAAGTCCTGGAATAATTTGTTTAAAAAATGTTTAATATGAACTTATGCAAATATTATAAACTCTTTTGAAGTTAGTGTAGTTTTTGAAATTTGCTTACTTTATTGTATTCATGAATTCATCAAAGTGATCCACAGTGGTGATATTGTAATTGTGTGTTTCTATTTCAACATCTGGGTTAATAAACCTTAGTGTTCTTGCTGCTGCTTCGACCTTAGTTTGTCCCACTTGATGTGGTTGGAAGAACAGCCTGTTCATATTAGCCAATTCAACTTTATCATAATCAAATAGCACCAACTGAAAGAAGAAACAGTCTTGATTCGTAAACTGTTCTATTAAGGCATTGATCAAGTCAATTGTTTGTTTTTAGGTGCAGTTAAAGTACAAGAGTGAATACAAACATTCAAGGAAGTAAAAGCATGAATTATATAAACAAATATTTAATAACAAATTTCAAGTTAATTAATTTGCTTTTAAAATTTTTAAATAATTAAAAAACAACTACAAATTTTTTACGTGTATTATTTTAATATAAGTTAATTATAGCCTATTTAATAATAAATGAAGAACTAATTTATAATATTAACCTTTCCAATACCACATCTTGTCAACATTTCAGCAGTTACACTTCCAACTCCTCCGACACCAACTACAGCCACAGTCAATTCACGAATTTTTTCATAGTTTTTAACTATTCCCATTCGTTGAAGGGCCAACAATCGGCTATAACAAATGAACATATTAATATTAACATATAACAATTCATTTTCTTCAATATTGAGAAAGCATTTGTTTTTTAAAAATCAAAATATAATACGTTAATTAATTGAAAATTTATTAAAAACCTATTTTTTAAATATATATAACGTCTATTTGTTTATAATAAAATTAGATTTTCTCTTAAAAAACTCAAGAAATTTATATAGCTCAGCAGACAGCTGGTAATGAAAACTTCAATTGTATTGTTTACATTCAGACGACGTGGAATCAATCTGTTACTTAAATAGAAAACCAATAAAAGAGGAAGGACCGATAAAAGCAAGAAAAGCACGAAAAACCAGATCCCAAAAAAAAAGAACCTCCATCGTGAATTTCCATATTGGCAAACAAACATCAGCGTCATAAACGGCAAAGAGAATCGACAAAAAGTCTCGACGCATAAAGCGAAGCAGACGCTTCCTAATTAAAATCTCCCCTCGCGATTAAAAGAGAGAGAGCGGATCGCCACCTGTAAGGGTTCGTGTCAACAACTTCGCTGGACATCTGCTGGATGCGCTGCCTGCCGGGTGCGCCGGCATTCTCCGCCTTGGCCTCCTCCAGCTGCCGTTCCAGGGTCTCGATCCTCTTCCGTAGCTCCTCGACGGTCGCCATCGCAGCTCAAAAATCCACTCCCATATGCGTCCAGCTGGACGGGCGCGTGTCTTTCCAGACAAGCGGAGCACGAGGAGCGGAGTGTCAGTCGCGCTTTTCTGGGTGTGTAAACACACACACGCGCGCGCGCACCTACATGGCGCGAACTGTGCGCCGAGTAGAATACGCCGAGTAGTTTACGGATCAGTGGAGCGGCTGGCTGGGCGCACACAAGGCCTCGATCTCATTAAAGCGAATTCCGCAATCGAGTTCGACATACTCTGTGTCGCCGCTCCGCAGTACACTAGGCTATTTTTATATGCATAATGTTAAATTTAAGTTTTGCGTTAGTTTATATTTCGACCTGTTTGTTGTAGCGTTAGGTAATCGAGCGAGAAAGGAATTGGCGGAATGGTCTGAGGTAGACACAACGGCTTTTTTTTTTAATCTTTTGAGTTTTTGAATAATTGTGAAAATGTCATTCAGTAGGTTGTGAATTAAAAATGGAATGCTTGATTTTGAAAATCGCACACGTTGAGATTTTGAGCTTTTTTTATTCTTTTGAAAAAGGCAAACTTGCGGCTTATAGCGGCTTGTAGAAATAATGTTTCAACCGCGACAAAGATTTTTAAAACATCAAATTATGTTGTTACGTGACAATTTTCCATTTTAATTCATGAAAACGAGACGTTGATTTAACGATTTACCGACGATTTAATTTGTTTTTAGCCGTGTTGCATTCGTAAGATGAGATTTTTTGTTTGCAGACTGGAATTGCCCTATTTGCATTCAAAATTTTTGAAAAAATCGATTATACACTTGAAAATTTTTAAAATCAAGCTTCTCAAATAAAAATGTCTAGAAAACCAGTTATAGTTCTTGCTAAGCTCCGTTTCAAAATCGTACTCCAACAAAGTAATAAAAAGGACATGAACAATTTATATGATACGAATTTTTTGTTAAAGTCTATATCGTGTATAAAGAAAATTTAATGATAATAATCATGGTTTACGCCAGGTGCATTGACGCACGCAAAAGACATTTTCTAAAAATAATGTATATCAATTCTTCGAGTCTCAAAACATGTTTATGCGGTGTCTGATTTCATAGTTCTTTTTCGAAATTGTAGATTTTTGGCTTATGATAAAAGCTCCATCAAGTCTTTTAGATGAAATTATAAAACTCAAAGATTTTTCAAATTATAATTTGTAAATTTTTTCAAATTTGAAATATATGTTTTAATTAAAATTGATAACGGCGGAGTCTATATTATTTAAACTTATTCACAAAGTGTCAGTGAGTAAAAGCTACTTAAGACAAATTTCTGAATGTCTGTGAGACAAATTATGAGGCATTTTATTCTGAGAAATAATTAGTATTATATTGCTTCAAGAATCCCATTGAAATTAAGTACTTATTAATGGAGGAAACACGCGATATTCTAAATTGAGCCTTTCGAACCCTGTATGAAAATTGTCGTCAAATATACATACGTATAAGCATTTTTACATCAAGGAAGGTAATCGGTACTGTTGCAAGTATATATTACGAAAGCTGTCATTTTCAAAAAATGCAACGTGGAATGCCACACGTGTAGCTTTTCGAAATGCGTCGTTAATATTCGCTATTCAATCCAAAAAAACATTTTTGAAAGGGTACTTAAAATTTTTAATTCATAGAACAATTTGAAGAATTTTAATTGAAAAGAAAAAATCAGTTTTTAAATTCAATTTTTTCGAATGCCTATATTTGAAATTCTCTAATCGTTCTTTAATTGCATTCACTTTGATTCTCTAAATGGAAGCGATAAGTTCCTTAAAAAAGCAATAAACAAACAAGTGCATAAGTACTCGTTCAAAGCAACGCCATACGCAGACACACCGATTAATTAAAACGAATCTAAATCATATTACCCGACAATTCAAGGATCGGCTAGGCGTGTCGCTCCCACTCTCCCGCATTTTTCATCGCCGGCCGAATTTCCAGCGTCAAGCAAGTAAGCTCGATCAATTAATCCGTCGACATTCAAAAAGGCATGCCTACATTCTTACATAAACTCGGCTGTCTAGCTCGTCAAGAGGGTTTTCGGCCCGTCTAGGCGTCTACGCCACCCGCACGTTTTCTACGCGACTTGTTGTCCCGCGAGCTTGTGTGCGTGCAAGTGCACCGCGCTTTCGTCATTGGAAAAATTCCGTAACGGTACAGGGGAAAGGCTCGCGCCGATTGGCCGGCTGCCGGTGACGTCGGCTGAACATCCGATGTGTGCTCCCAAGTTCCCACATCGACGTTTTGTTTATACCCTCCGTAGTGAGACTTGAGCTCAGTCGCTCGTTCGCCGTCGTCGTCGAATCCATCCAAGTTTTCCGAGCCACGAGGCCGGATTGCACTGCTTTTACGACGGCTGCCTCTTGAAAGAAGACAGGCGACAGGCGGGAAGTACAAAGGCACGTGCGCTCTTTTTATTCTGTGGGCTCTGACCTGCATTGGGACTGTTTACGGAGGCAGTGGCTGGACAGCTATAGACCCGAATGGCTGATTGAGGTGTATGTTATGCACTTGGATTCATTATTAATATACACTGTCGTGTGCCGTATGTTATAAACAGAAGAACCACTGTCTAGATCAACCTGGCTGTTCTTTTTTCGTCTGCACTTAAAGACCTATGATTATTCATGTCATAAAAGTTTAAAACTTGGAGGAGACTACGAAGGCATTATTGATTGTTTTAATGATGTATACTTAAGTTTCAATGGCAACGCATTTAGACAACTTTTGCAAGGTATAACCAAAAGGGGTATCAATTGCTAACAGTGTTTCCTACAAAATACGCTTGGTGCAAAGAAGGAAACATGAGGGAGAAACTAAGGATTTTCAGACTGCTGCTCTACAAGAACTTTCTTGTCAGGAAAAGGCACTGGAAGATGGGATTGTTTGTAGAGATTTTGATACCTCTATTGTTGTTTGTGTTGATACAAGCTTGTAGAGATTTTTCTGCTCAACAGCCACAAAAATTTGAAAATAACACTTATTATGAATTGAAGACCAAAGCTGACTTGGTGTCTAAAGCCAATTACATGACAATTATATATTTTGTACCTGAAAACAGGTTTACAAGGACTTTGATGGAAAAGACACGTAGTTGTCTGAAATTTCCTAGTCACAGTGAGTACAAACTGTTGGCTTATATAGAATGCAATTGTTCAAAAGTTTTGAAAAGTTTTTTGTACAGATTTATTGCACTGTAAAAATTTATTGCAAGAATGAGTTGTCAATTATTAATTTTCAATTTTTCATTATAGCTGAGATAACTGGATTTAATACAGAAGATGAACTGTTAAAAAAATATGCTTTGTACCAAACTCAAGATCCAAGTAGTGATATTATAGCTGTAGTTTTTGATGAAAAACATGCTAATATATCAACTAAGCATTTAGGATACACAATACGTACATCCTATATGATTCCCAATATTTTGTATAAAGTGGAAAATCAAGGGCCTCAGATTACCTTGGAAGAAGCCTTTATGGATGTCATTCCCTTTGTACAATTACAAATGTGTCTTGATGAAGCATTTATAAAGATGAAGGCTCCAAATTCACCTTTTAAATCACAGGTTTGTATCATAAAAACTGTTGTATTTATAGATTAAATTGATCAATAGAAAAACTATTAGAAAAGTATGTAAGCAAATCTATTGTTTGAGCACTACTGAATCATAAATTCAATGCACACAGCATATATTAAAATTGTTATTAAGCATTCAAAGAACTGTGTGATCAAAACCTTGAATTTTTATTGATAATATCTCGTATATTTAATAAGCTTATAATTGATCTTGAAATTTGCATGAAATATCAATTAGAGTGGAACAAAAAATGTAGATTGTATACAAATTTTGTTACATTTTATGTTAAATCTTTTAAATTATAGAAGCTTTTTTAATTAAATTAAAAATATAATGAATTGGTTTCAGGTTTCTATACAGCAAATGCCTTATCCACCTCATGTCAAGTTAGATGAAAACGATATGATAACAAGAATATTATTCTGCGGTTTTGCTGTTATTGCCTTTTTAATTCCACTGTGCGTGGAAGCGGCGTTTGCGGCAGACGAAAAATTCATCGGAATAAATGTAAGCTTTTATATCGGCATTTGTATGCATAAAAAAATTACTCTGCGCATAAAAAAATATTGATGCTTGATTTTATTAGTCATTATTTTCAAAACAATTTTTTGTAATTGCAGTATTTTATCACTAAGAAAAACGTAGACAAAACATATCAGTTTTTAAGCTTAATCTTAACATTTTTCTTTAATTATTTCTTGAAAAAATTGTTTATGAAATGTTTCCTATTTAAATTTTCTAATAGAGTATTTACTGATTGTATTACGTACAGTTTGACGTATAATAAAAGTGTCAGTTTTACTTATTTTTCTCACTAAATATTTCTAATGTTTTATGTATTCAATTTTAGATTCTGATGTCAATGAACGGTGTTCCAACTTATTTGAATTTGCTGAGCTGGTTAGTCAGTGGATTGATTTTTAGCGTCTCTTACGTATCTGCTCTAATTATATTATTTAATTTTGCATTCACTGCAAATGTTCACCCATACTTATATTATGGGAATGGATTTATTTTCTGGCTAATGCTCATTCTTCATGTTGGTCACTTAATCACATTTGGGATGCATATTTCTGCGTATTTTTCGAAATGTAAGCATACAGTATTTTAACTTATATTTAAACAATTTTTATTATATTTTGGTTACAACGATTGTATACGAAATTTATTATTTGAAAATGTTATAGCTTTATTTATGATATCTGGAATTTTGGTAATTTATGGTGGTTCAAGTATGATGCAAAAGTACAGTATTAAAGGAGATTTTTACTCAGCAGTACCATACCTAGGAATATTCTTTCCAAACATTTTACTTTTCCGAGCATTTCAAGAAGTAAATAAATACGAAAGCATGTGTAAGTTGATCATATTTAAAAATTTTACAAGGTTTTCAGCACTCTTTATAAGGAAGTCGTAATTTTTAGTGAAAGGAATTCAGTGGAGCAACTTGTTCACGGTCGGAGATCCAGTATACAAAACTGCTGGCAGTATGGGAATGATAATGATCTTTTCCATAATTGGAACAGTTTTTCACTTCTTTATGACCATTTATGTTTATGCTGTGCGGCCAGGAAAATATGGCGTTAAAAAACATCCATTATATTTTTTGAAGGTAATAACTTTTTTACTTATTATATTGATTTAATGCTCTTACAATCGAATGACGAATTTATGTGCATTTAGTTTGGAAAAGGGAAAAATAGAGTGAATTCTGATGATGAGATGGACGATTACGATTTCGACGATGTAGATGGAAAACCATTTGAAACAGTTTCGAGAAATGCGTTTGTTTCAGGAATTCAAATAAGAAATTTGAAAAAAGAATATCAAACCCACTTGTTTAGTAAATCGGTAAGATATTAACTGATTAAACTTCAACTTGGAAAAAAAATATTATATACACAATTATTAAATTTTCTGATTATTTTAAATTTTAGAGAGTGCAAGCTCTTAGAGGAATATCAGTTGATTTTTACAAGGGGCAAATTACTGCATTGCTTGGACATAATGGTGCTGGAAAAACAACGTTAATGTCGATCTTAACAGGTATAAATTTTGTATTTTCGTGCATTAAATATAAATAATATTATAAAATTACAATTAAATAAGAAAGACAGTTTAATTAATGGTTTTAAAATGTTTTTAAGGTATGATTAGTCCTACTACTGGGTCAGTATACATAAACGGGAAAAATGTAAACGAAGAATCAAGCGCAATAATGAACGATATGGGCTTATGCCCGCAAGAGGATATGTTATTTCCGAATCTTTCAGTTGCTGAGCAAATAGAGTTTTTCGGCATGGTAAACATTGTCATTTCATTTATTTACATACTTTTATAATAATATATTCATAAGTAATTTAAATTGCAGTTGAAAGGAAAAAATAAGAAGAAGGCTGCTATCCAAAAAGATGTCAATGCACTGCTTCAAAAACTCAAACTATTTGATAAACGAAATGCAATGCCTAATCAATTGTCTGGAGGGCAAAAAAGACGAGTATGCCTTGGAATGGCAGTCATTGGCGATTCAAGTGTAAGATTTGATAAATTATTTTTCTTTAAAAAATTATTTTGAGATAAAATAAATAAAGATTTTGAAAATTTTAGACATTAATTTTGGATGAACCAACATCTGGAATGGATCCAGAAAGTAGACGCGATACTTGGGATATAATATTGGTAAGTTCTGATTCATCTTGTTTGAAATTAGTGTGGAGATTAAAAATTAGACAGACTAATATCTACTTGTTATTTTGTTTTATAGAAAATGAGAGGTCAAAAGACTATTTTAATAAGTACACATGATATGGAAGAAGCAGATATTTTGGGAGATAGAATTGCTATTGTGCATATGGGTCAATTAAGGAGTTATGGAACATCCATGTTTTTAAAGAAATTACTTGGACAAGGAAATATAGAAGTAACTTTGTCGACTGAATCATGGTGTGATCCGCAAAAAGTTTGTCAAGAACTGGATTCAAGAGGACAAATTCTAAATATTGATGGTGGAAAAATTGTATTAAGTATTCCATATTCTCATGACTTACCAGATTATTTAGATAAAATGGAATTGAAGAAGAAAGAACTTGGAGTTACCGGAATAAGCGTTTCTTTGATAACTCTGGAACAAGTATTTCTTAAGTACGTTCAACCATTTACTAAAACTTCTTCAAAAAGTGAGCTGTAGGTACTCGATAAAAGAGGGTTTTTTTTATTTTATTTTCAAAGCTTCGTATGGCTTAAATCAGCTTTTAGAATTGAACATGTACCATATTATCACTAATTTGTTGAAACTTAATAATACCTTTATTTTTATCTTCTTGGTATAGGATTTTTTCGTTACTAATAATCGTTTCATTTAAATTGTTTCATTTTTGTGCGCATTCATTGCTATAGCACGTTGGTACAAAGTATTTCAACTAAACTACAAAACTACTCAAAAAATTTAATATACATTAACAGCTTACTACAAACATAAATGCTATTAAAACTGCTCAAAGTAACAAATAAGTGTTAAATTTGCAATAATTTCTTTGCTATTTTAGGGTAACGAAAGAAAACGAAGATGTAACAGATTCTTGTCAACCCTTCCTAAATTCTACTTTAAAACTGAAGGGTCAAGCTCTTTTTATGCAATCTGTAACAGCCTTGCTTAAAAAGAAAGTCACATACTTTAGAAAGAACGTTTTAACAATCAGTCTTATTGTAAGTAAATAAATATTAAACTTAAACTATGTTTCTTAATCCTTTTTTTTAAATTAAAAATATTCTTTATTATTTTAGATTTTACTACCAATTATATGCATTATGTTCATGACAATGGATTATAATATGTCTTCGGATACTACTCATTTGATACCAATGAAATTGGATATGTATAATGAACCTTTAACTTATTATCGCAGCGACGATAATAAGGTACTTGGGCAAAAGTATAAATTCTCCACAGAGCAATATGATGATGCCAGATCAAAAGAAGTTCCAGGTTCCACTAGTCTTACTGAAGGTAAGTTTTAGTTTGTTTATCAACTCATCAATTAAATAAATAATATTTTCTATAAAATCATAAAAAATATTTTTATTTTTTTTCAGCTATGTTAAATTTAGCTCGAAACAATATAGCAATATACCGGAATAATTTGATCGCTGCCGCAGAATTCAATAGCACAGGAAATGATACATTGGCAAACGCGTTCTATTCGGGTCATGCTATGTTTAGTATCCCAATATCTCTAAATCTTCTATCAAACGCAATATTGAAAAACGTAGCCGGGGACGATCATTCGATTAGTATATCCGGTCATCAGCTTCCTCATTCGCTCCAAGCGACTTACATACCAGATGAGAATGTTGATGCTTATGCAACTGTGCTTCTCTTCGTCTTCTTCTTCTTCCCTGCGATCGCCCTTTTTGTCATCCACCCTCTTCGAGAATCATTATCCAATGTTAAGCAATTGCAGCGCATGACCGGAATATCTTGCTTCACATATTGGGGCACGATGTTCGCACTAGATTTTCTTGTCTTCATGATAGCAATATTCTGCATTGTTATTGGTTTTGTTTGTATGGATACTGCAATAGATCTGAGAATGTACGAGGATACGGAAATTGGTGAGTTATGAAGTTTAGTTGCTTTCGTTAAAGAAAAAATATCAATTTATCTACAATAATTTTTTTTTTATTTTAGGAATTACGTTACTGCTATTATTTTTGTTTGCTATTAATGCTTTACCGTTGATTTACATATTTAGTTTTCTAAAAAAATCAATTAGTACTGTTATTACTCTACTAAGTCTTTTACCTTTCGGCCTTGGTAAGTTTATAAAAATAATTATAAATTGTAAGAATTATTCATTATGCATCATTTATGTTATTAAGTTTAATTAATTAAAACTTTTTAGTTTCATTGGAACTCATAATGCATGTAATAGCAATAACCTTGAGCCACTTGAATAGTATCAAAGTACTTCGTGCGATTCAAAAAGGAATCTTCCTTTTCATACCATATTTAAGTTTTTTCCATGGTAAAGTTGCTTTCTTTACTATCGCAACTCAAAATGCAAGATGTCGAAGACTTCCCGATTTACTCCACGATGTGGCATGTCTTACTAAAGACGTATGTTGTGGTAAGAAAAATGAATTTTTGAAATAGAATTTCAATTATAAATTAATTTCTTTTGTTTAATTATATTTTTCATTCTTGCAGGACTTGAATGCTCTGGAGGAAAGTGTAAGAATAGTTTGAGTTATTTCAAGAACTTCACAGACGATATCTCTTTGGAAGAGAGTTTAATCTACTTATGCGTTTCGCCTATTTTATACTTTGGAATTCTTTGTTTATTGGAAAATAAATTTATTCCAAGAATGCTTGCCAGAATGCGTAATGGCAAATATGAAATTTTGGAAGACCCTTGCGACGAGCAAGTGAAAAAAGAAAAACACACTGTAGCTTTTGAAATTGCAAAAGCTAGAAGTACTCGTAAGTATCTCTACCTTTATGGTTACTCGTATTGATTTTTTTTAATTATATATTGAAACCGCTTTAATTTGCAGCGAAAGAAAAACCAGCTAAGAAGGCTGTAAAGAATGCAAAGGCTGTTGTTAATGGTAATGCTAACACTGAAGAAAGTAATGTTTTGTCGAATAACGATACCTCCAATAATTACTTGTTCCTGGTGCACGAGTTGAGTAAACGTTACGGAAATTTCCTTGCGGTTGAAGAAATCAGCTTCGGCGTTAAACAGCACGAGTGCTTCGGTTTACTTGGCGTAAACGGTGCCGGAAAGAGTACAACCTTCCGAATGATGACTGGAGAATCTGTGCCCAACAGCGGCTCTATGTACTTAGGCAGCAAAGACTTTAATAAGCATCGAAGATACGTAAGTATAAATCTTTAATACTAAATATTCTCTTCTTAAAGCATATTGTAGAATTAAAAAATGTTTTATTTTCCAGTATTTATCACAGATGGGATATTGTCCTCAAAATGACGCTATAATACGGTGTTTAAATGCTACCGATCACTTGAGATTGTTTGCTCGTTTACGAGGAATACCAGAATGTCAAGTGGAATCAGAAGTGAAAAAATGGATCGATATATTAAGTAAGTATAAGTAACTAAAAAAAAAAAAAAAATTAATCATAATTTTAATATTGTACTTTAATCTTCCAGACTTGAATATTTGTGCTTCCCAACCAAGCGGAACGTACAGTGGTGGTAATAAGAGACGGCTCAATATAGCAATGGCTCTTATAGGAAGTCCAAATTTGGTTCTGCTTGATGAGCCAACAACAGGTGTTGATCCAGCTGCTAGAAGGTCACTTTGGAATGTCATACAAGCTTGCCAAACTACAGGACAGGCTATTATATTAACATCGCACAGGTAATAATTTGCAAATTGCTTCCGTATCTTTGAAAACCTATACCTCTCTTTTTAGTAATAATTTTTTAATGTTGTAATTAAAATTTTTTTATAATAAAAATAATTATTTATTTAGTATGGAGGAATGCGAAGCTCTTTGCAATAGATTAGTTATAATGGTGAATGGACAATTAGTATGTATTGGACCATGTCAAGAATTAAAGCAGCGATTTGGTGCTGGATACGATATTCAAATGAAGTTGAATCCAGAAAAATCACCGAGTGAAGTGGAAAATATTAAAAGAGATATTGAACAATCACTGAATTGCGAAATTGTAGATGAAAATTCGGTAAGAAACATTTTAGTACATTAGTATACAAATACTATACAAATTTACAAATAAAATATAGTTAAATAAATGAACGAAAAGATAAATATTATTAAAATTTAATTAATTTCAGGGATTCCTTATGTATCATGTTACCGCTTGCGAGACTACTTGGAAGCGAATGTATGATGTCATGACAGAACTAAAGAATAAATATAGCTGCATCGACGATTTCTCTGTACTGTCGTCTACTTTGGAGCAGCTATTTCTATTGTTTGCCAGGGCAGCCAAACGGACTAATCACAAAGCCTACAAGTAATCTAAAAACAAAACGAAAAAATCCGACGACGATATTACTAGAAACCAAAGGCTCGAAAGCTAAGGCTTCTCTTAAGTGTGATATTATAAGTAACAACGAGCTCGAGAATTACGTCCATGTCTAACGTGGGATTGTACACCCGATGAAAAACATATCTCGACATAAATTTTATAATGAAATAATTTGAGAAGATAGTAAAATTCAAGCAAAAATTAATTTCTTTCATATGAATTTCAGTTGCATTTTTGATGAAATGTACAGTATTTTTTATTTATTATTGCGAAGGCACAATTTACTTACAATATTATACTTTGAAGTATTAAAATCTTTTTTAAGAGTATTATAATTTATATAAAGCTTAAACTTTCACAAAATCCAATTTTTGAATGAATTTTACTAATAACTTCCTTTTTACGGATATTGGAACTTAATTTTGTCAATAATTTTATATCAATCTAACAATGAAAACATATTTTTATGCAATGTTTTATAAAACTGTGTATACTCATTTAATTATATTCATAAATAATATGCTTACAATCTCAATATTAAATTTAAAATACTTATTGAAAATTATTTAAAGGTTTGACAAAAATACTCCAATATCTTAATTATTAATCAATACAATTCTAATCACAAAGAAACTGCCGTAGATATACTTTAAAATTATTTCTTAATGCACTGTACAAGACTTGCGAAGGACTTTTTAATTAACAGTATTCGTAAGGCAGCTAAGAAAAGTCTGTTAGTGCTTTAAGATGAATCTCAATTATAGTTTAATATAAGTCTCGAGAAAACGAATAAGGCTGCAATGTTTGAATTAATTTTTTTTTTAATTTGAATGGTAACAGTGCAGTACGAGTGATGTAAATGTTATGTGCGCTATTTAGTTATAATTTTAACTAAGAGCACTAAAATTCGAATTTTATCTTAGTATTTAAAGCAGAAAATATTTTATCATTTATTAAATAAGTGTTGAAGAGAGTTGCCATAGATTTAGTGATAAAAATAAATTTTTTGTTTTTATATTTATTACTTATTTGTAGAAAAAGTATCTAGAGAAAAATTAATTAATTTCTATTATGAATAAAAATTCTAAGTTCATTTATTGTTGATTAATGTGAGTATTTATAATTGATCCAAATACATTGTACGTATTAATAAATAAGCAATTATCAGAACTCTGAAGATCTGACTCAAATATTCGCACTTATATCTCTCAATGTTTAGCAAATTGTTTTGCTTTATTTTTTGCTTTATAATATAGAGTAAGTGAATAAGTGCATGCAGAGAGATGATAATGAACGAAAGGAGAGCACGAGAAGTATTATGTATACCTTATATAACAATAATATTTGTACTTTTTTAAATTTTATGTATTTTTGTATATTGTCACTATTTTATAAACGACAATTTTCAATTTGTAGTATAAATAAGCAGCTATTATATAAATTGTGTATATAATTAATTTAAAATATGTAATACGTGCAATATAGCTGATATTTTTCTTTGAAACATTTGTAAATCGAAATATATACGTAATTCTTACATATGATTTATGCAATGAAAATTTTTGTATAAAGCGAATCTCACTAATATTTTACTGTACTAGTGCTCTATCACCAATTAATTGCTTTTCATTAACTATTGCCGTTCTATTATTGTATAACTTCTTTTGTCATTAATTTAATTCTGTAATTAAACAAAGAAGATGCTTCTTTTAATAAAAACCTGTTAAAAATAGTCTGTAGCTCACTTATTTCAAGGGATATATTCACGAGTAAAAAATGCGGCAAAGTATTGATAAAATAGTATTTCTTTATTTCGTATATAAAATATACTTACATATTATCACATCATTTTCCAGTAACCAAAATACATTTGTGCGTACATAAATTATTTAGTTATTTAATAATAAGGCGTGTAAAATAGCACAGTTTCTCGTAACTTCTTCTTCTTTTTTTTTTTGTTTAAATTGCGAATCGTTTATTCGTTGTAACAATGCTAAATTATTATGAGGAAAAATCAGTGCCCTATAAGTAGGTAAATCAGGTATTGGAGGGGGGAGGAGGTTTCTGAGTATTTACAGTAAGAGAGAATTCGTAATTAGCAGTGGCAGTTCAGTGGCAGCTCGACGGGAGAGCGTAGACGGTTATGCGATTAGCAGTCCTCGCATCGCGGTAATGCGGAGTCGCGGCGTGACTCACCGAGTCGCTCTAGTACTTGTATCCTCCTTGGGAGCTCTGATAGCCGCCTCCACCTTGGTAGCCGCCGCCACCTGCGCACAATTCAAAAGTCGTTTTATATGGGAATAATCGTTTCCGGGCGAATTTCATTGAGCCTGGCCATTTTAACGCGTAACGAGGAGGGAAGGATTGTATAGATGACCTACGCGGTCATTACGTCGCGCGACGCAACGGTTTACACTTCATCCGAATCCTGCCCACCTCGAGCGACTGTCCAGCTCTCTTTCTCCGTCCCTGTACTCACCGCCGAATCCGCCGCCGCCGCCGCCTCCGGCGCCCTCGCCCTTGTAGCTGCCGTCCTGGTTCTCACCCCTGGCCTCTGCGGCGAGGGCCAGCTCGACGCCCCGCTGGATCTCTGGGGGGATGGGCGGCGGGGTGGGTATGTGGGCGCCCTGCGGGTGGAAGCCCGTCTCGTCGGCCGTGTAGCTGATGCTGTAGACCTGGCCGTCCGGACCCGTGTAGCTGTACGAGCCGCTCACCGCCTCCGAGTTTCCTAAGGACAGACGTGAGAAGCGAGGCGATTGTGAGAACGGGGACGATTCGCTGATGGGAAAGCGGAGCTGTGGGAAACGCGGGTTTTCGGGAAGCTGAGCCGGGGTGGTGCGACGCGGCTTTTTTGTTTAGAATTCGTTGTGGAAAATTTAGCTGTCGAATATAACCGTTTAATAAAGCTATTAGCCGGAGTTGGCAAATCGATTCGACTCGCGGCCGTAGACAGTTCGTCAGTGCGACCGGGTGGCAATTAAAAATACAATAAAACTGTACGAGCCAAAGTGCGATATAGTTTAGTCGGGTGAACTTCTGGGATGTATTATTCAGTAGTAAAAGGCGACCGAGCCGCGACTCGTTTCCCAGGCAGACGCGGAGTGCAATGTAATACAGTGGCTCATTAACTTTCGGGAACTCTGTTTGCGGGCTTTTTCAGAACACGTCGATTTCGCCTCGCGGGGTATCGCGTTTTACGCGCCGACTTTCCGAGTGGAATTGATGACTCTGACGGATTTCTGACGAGTCCATTGAATTGGGTGTATTGTTGTTACGGTGTCGGGTGCAATTCGGTGGTACTCGTGTATGTCTTTTGTAACGCGCCAATTGTTTTTATGATTTGCGCAATCGCAAATGCTTCCTTTATCTTCGCGTTTCTGTTCGTCGCTCGATAAGAAATGCGATTGCGTTGATTTTTATGAGATATGGTCTTTTGGGGAACGGTCTCATGTAAATTAAGACATTAAATAATATCATTTCACAACATTGCACAGCAATTGTGGAAGTATTATCTTTTGAAGCTTATCGGGTAACGATTGAAAATGTTGCCAATAGTTTCTTTTCATAAACAATAAAGCGCCGCATAAACTTCCTGCACTGAGAAAAAACTTTTAATAAAAATTACTATACCTTTTTGTAATACGGGCACAAACTTGCATTATCTTAAAAAATTACTATACTATACAGTAAAATTTAATAGAATTGTAGTAAAAATTGATAAAGTGCTATTAAATTTTCATATATAATATAGTAATTTTTTAGGATAACGCAAGTTTCTCCCCGCATTACTAAAAGGTACAGTAATTTTTCTCCGAACATTTTTCTCCGTGCAGCGCCAGCCAAAACAAAAAAAAGAAACCAAATCATCTCACCTTGCGCCTGTCCCTGCTCCTGCACCTGAATTCCGTTTCCAGTCTGGTAGTTGAACCGGTAGTTGCCGTCGCCGTCGTTCTGCGCGTCGAAGGCGACGATCGGTATCTGCGGTCCGCCGCCCGCAGGGCCACCAAAGCCACCGCCGCCTCCGCCGCCTCCGCTGTAGCCGCCGCCGCCGCCGCCGCCTCCGCCGCTGTAACCGCCGCCGCCAGCGCCGCCGCCCCCTCCTGGCCTGCCGCCGAAGCCGCCTGGGCCGCCCCCGAAGCCGCCTGGGCCGCCTGGGCCGCCTGGCCGGCCGCCGAAACCGCCGGCATTACCTGGAGGGATGACGGTGAGTTGGGGGGTAAGAGCGGAGATTAGAAGTGGGGTGGTGCGGGGTTTTGGGAGTTTTTTTTTTTTGGGTCTATTTTTTATTTTTAATCTTTAACTGGTTTATAGGATGTTGCTTTAGTTTTACTGGGAGAGATGAATTTTCAAAATTAGATTAGAAAATTATTCAACTCGTTCAATTAGCTCGACTGAGGAATAAATAACACTCTGACGTATGGAGCGATAAAAATGTTTTATGCGTCCCTCGACACAATTTAGACTATTATGTCAGCTAGATAAAAGTGAAGTCTGTATAAAGCGAAATTGTTTTCCGACACGAACAAATAGCAGTACAAAATATTTTTAAAGAAGCGTTTTTAACTACATTTAATAGGAAAAAGATGCTTTTTAAATATTCGAGCAATTTCATACACTTTAATCATTTAATTTTTTTATAACTTTAGCGGCATATTTCAAGTACCAAAAAAAGAAAAAAAACTCAAACAGATATAGTCCGACCATACCCAGACCCGAAATCAACAAATCCACTCCCCGAGACTCCCCCAAAACACCGCACTTCTCCCCCGTAATAACCCAAAAATACCACCTCCGAATCCTCCGCCGCCGCCGCCGAATCCCTTGTTGGGCGCCTGGAGTCCGCTGCCTCCCGCGGAGGCGGCACTTCCGGGCGGCAGGTAGGTGTTGTCGAGTCTCGCCGCCAGGCAGGCTCGCGAGGCCAGCAGCATCAGCGCTGCCAGGTGCTGAAACACACGAGCTCTCTCTCATGTATACGGGTGGTTCAGAGCGCGATTTTCGATTGTACGGGGGTTAACGAGTTATAGATCGCGAGGTCGAGCGTTACGTGTAAGCGGGAAGGGGGGAGATATTACTGTTCCGATTTGGAGACTTCGGAGGAGCGGAACAGTATAATTCACTGGACACTGCGTAGAGTCACCAAGATATGTCCGTCACGTTGGCCGAGTGAAATTGGAGGAGGTTCACTGCTCGGCCACTATAGATATAACGCACTTTGAAGCACTTTGGTGTATACGATGCGGTTACGATGCACAGAGGGGTGATATGTCGAGTCCTTTGTTATTCAATGATTTTAAATCGAGACACTTTAATCCGGGAGTTAAACTGCGACACAAGCTTGAAAAATTCACGCTGAAATCAAACGAAGCTGAAATATTTGTACGGTGGAAGTGAGGGATTTATGTTGTGCGATTCGTGAAGTTTATCGGCGATGTTCAGTTGTAAAATGTGCGAATATTGCGTAGGATTAAGACAAGCGCGTAACCGTAAACTACAAGTGCATTTTCTTAGGTTAAATTATTAACAATTAAGATTAGAAGCTATATTAGACGTTGAAATTTAGTAGATAATAAATAACTATTATCTAATTTAGTATTACGTGGATTATGTAAAAAGTATTTAAACTCATAAGAGAATCTACTCAAAATTGAACGAAAGCATATTAATTCAAGCGAAAAAAAATATTCTTTTACGACCAAAAAATCCATTCAATACCAGAAAAAAAAAAAAAAAAAATTGAAAAAAAAAAAGAATTTTTTGAAAATCCATTCCAAAATTCATTCCCCCATTCACCCCTGCCGTCTCCACAGTTAGCAACTACGTAAAAAAACAAATTCCCAACCGACCGAACCCCCGCGCAACCAAGCAAAACCAAAGCCCACCCCCGAGTCGTCCTACCAGCTTCATGTTCACAGGCTCTTGGAAAAAACTCTCCCCGTCTCCTCTTCCTCGTCGAGGCGCTCGAGAACTAGACCTGCGGTCCTGCGGTGGATGCGAACTGAGAGACTCTCCCACGGAGAGAGCCGAAGCGCGATTGTCGAGGAGGCTGCCGGTCCGGGCGACTTTTATACTAACCGCCTCGGCTCCGCGCTCGTCCTCTCACCGCAGCATCTCCTGCCGCTGAGCGGCGCGAGGAAACGCATGACGTAGGACGCTCCTACTCCCGGCGACGTAAGATGTAATGCACGGACACACACACACACACACACACGGACAGGGGCCCCGAGAGCGTCTCGCTCGGGCGGCCGATGTATCGAAGGGTTTTTCGGCGCCGCTCGTTTTTCGCAACCCGCACACCGTCGGCGCGCGCCAGGCGGACGAGAGAGCTGCTGCCGGCCTCTTTGTTCTGCGGCGCCGTGTTGGGAAACTCGAAGGAGATTTCGGTGTGCGTTCGATACGCTCAGAGGAGGCCCGAGGCGCCGTGAAATCGGACGGGGTTGCCGCGCGCGTCGCGCGCCGAGTCGCGGGACTCGCGACGCGCTCGTAATGACGGCTTCATTGTCGGGAGGGAAAAATTTTGCGGGGACGATGTGGGCTCGGTGTCGCGGTGGAATGCGGAGGAGATACGTGGCTTTGTCGCTGAGTTTAGATTTAGCTTTTAAGAAAAATCCCGTTTTTAGTCGAGTCGTTGTCGCACCGAAAATTAATATACAAATGATTTACTTTTAACTCTTTAAATATTTTATATAAGAGTTTATTCTAACTAATCGCTTTGCTTTGCAGTTTCACTCTAAAACGCCATTGCCTACTTCATAAACCGAGGAAAACCAGCGAATTCGCTCTAATCGTTTCTCTAAAAGCATTACACCGTCCGCGAAATTAACCAAAATAATCAACTCGTTAAACCCTCCCCGAGAAGCTCCCGGATCGTCCTCGCTCCTCCGGCGTCGCGATTCTCGCAACTCGGCTTACGAATTCCGCGCGAAACGGCCGCTCGATTATTCGCAATTAACGCAATAAAACCCGCGGCGGCTAACGGAGTATCGTCCCGTCGAAGGCCGCGACCCGAAAAAGCTCCGCTGAGGAAGCCCCTCGTCCTCCTCGGCGTCTAATAACCCGCGAGTTAAGTTCGTTACTCCTTTTTTTTTACCGCTCGTTAAAGTCTCTCCGCCGGGGGGTTACGAGCGCCTGCGGATTTTCGACTTGCGCCAGAGAGCGAGAGCGTTTTGTGTCCCGAGAGCGAAGAAGAAGAAGCTCTCCTCTCGCGCCGCGGTCTAATTGCGCCGAGCGATTAAAATGTTTGCGCTTACTTAGGCCTTTAATATTCAGGGGATATGTCGCGGCTAATTGCGCGTGTGAATCTCTGGTTTTGCAACGCCAAGCGCGGCGCGCGGACGCAACTTTGCCGATAGTTTAACGAGGTTCGTTATGAAACGGAGGTGCGGAGGTCTGATGATGTACGAAAAGACGGAGTTTGTTTAATTGCGACTCTGGGTATTACGAATATTTAGTTGCGAGTATTTAGTTTGGTTGTTGATTATTGAACGTGGATGATTTTGCGCTTGATTAGAACTGCTGTGATGCAGCGGCTTTAATGGCGCTGAGCTGTAATACAGCAGCTGGGATAATCTAATTACAAAATGCTTCCCTGTTGAAAAGAATCTTATAGAACTCGATTTAATGTACATTATATTTGCACCAGAATGATTAAGATTTTACAGAATATTGTAACTATGCGATATTTTCACGAGAAAAGTGTATATTTTACAGGATTCAGCGCGTGTCTTTGCAGCGGAATCCATCAGATACTATAAGATTTTATCAGATTTTCTGTTTAAACGTGGTTCGTTCCTAAGAGAAATTTTCATTCATACCTATATATTCAAATTGTGCCTCTGCATTAATTTTTAAAGCTCCATCACGACGATTAAGTTGACTCATTCAAGTTGAATTTAATGCAAACGACAGGAGCCTAAGAGCCATTGGAGGCTGCTGAAAAATGCGGTCAGTGTCTTTAAGATGGGTTATGGGTGCGTATTATAAGTAGATGCATGCCGAGTTCGCTCAGACATTGTTTAGGTGCGTTAAAATTGTATCATCGCAGCCGTCGTCTGCAGTCACTTTTTCTTTCACCAATTCGATATGCACTCAAAGTTTCGATTCGTACGTATCAATTGGTATTCGACTAATATGTCATTGTTCGCAATTCACTTGCATATTTGCCTACATAAGATTTTCTTCGGAAGAATCGTGAAAAAAGAAAAAACTCTCAAAGTAAAATACCTCTCCTCCCACCTCCTCGACGCGAAAACCCCTCTCTCCGCGCAAGAGTCCCCTGCCGCAGCGAATTCTATCGCTTTTCCGCGCCTGGTGAATCGCGGCGCTCGAAATATTTTGAAAAAGCGCGCCGGCGCGCGTGGAAAGGAGGTTGCCGCTCGGCGCCGTTGCGCAACACGGAGACGCGCACACACGCATAATGCAATTAAAAACGATATCAAAAGCGTGCCGCAACTGCAGCCTCCCCCTCCTCCTCCTCCTCCTCGCTCGGAAGGCGCGCTGCTCGGAGGGCATTTCAGCCGTTCGGAAGGAGGGAGGGAAGATCGGAGCGGTTCGGAGCAGAGGGAACGCGTCGTTTGCGCGATTCGAGTTTTTCGTCAGTCGGGGAGAGGAAATGCAGTTTAACGGCGTTGTTGCTGCGGATTGAGTGAAACGTTTTTTTTTTTTTTGTATAAATATCGGTCGTGTTAAAGGACGTGTCGAAATTGATAATAAAACGGAAACATAGACCTCTTTAAGGGTATAATGGGATAATCGGTTTAATGAGAAATTACTTAGTGAATCGTTTGTTCAGTAGTAAAATTCTAAACAAAGTATAAAATTGAGGGTTGCGTCGTCGAGCCGTTAAAAAGTATATCAAATCCATTTTACGCGTCTCAAAAAAAAAAAAACGTCATCATCAACACTTTTGCCGCGCAACGAACTCCTCTTCCCTCCTCGACGTTATAAAAACCATCAAAGAAACGCGAGCTCATTACCCTCGGCGAAACTTTTCAATCGCGCTCGCAGTCATTACCCACTAAAAAGAAACGACTCCGCGGCCTGGAAAAAAAAAACGAAACGAAGCGCTTCGCTCTTAGAAAAAGTCCGTAAAACCCGGCATAAAAAACTCGTACAGTAATTCAGCGGGGGCCCCCCCCTCAATTAGCCTCTCGCGAAGATGCGCGCAACTACAAACTCTCGCGGGTCACTCTCCGCTGCTTGCGCAATCGGCCCCCGCGCGAATCGCGCACCGACTCGTATTAGCGCCGAGGATCGTCTGTTTCGACGAGCGGGCCGAGGGAAGGGAGAGAGTGTAACGAGGACCGTTATTGATGCGTGTCGGTTTTCAGATTAGGCGGAGAGGACGATCGATCGGCGAACGAGGCGAGAGCTGACATTCCATGGGAACATCTCCGCCGACGAGTTTTGACGAGGCTCGTCTCCGTAATGGATATTAGGCGCGCGCGGGTTGCGTTAATAAGGTCTGCTCGAAAAATCGGGGAGATTTATTGGGGATATATAAGTGGGGAGAGGTGGAATTTTCGCCGGTGGGTTAATTGGGTTTGATTGTGAGAAGGTGGGTCTGTAATCTATTTTAATAAATCTGTTAACCAATTTCGACTTTAATCTATAATTGCGAGAAATTCGGGTAATTATGTGGATTATCGAGTCTTTCTAAATCTGCTAAAGGCGTAAGTCACTTTGATATTTTGACGGGGTTTCTTTAAAAAAAAAAAAAACGTTCTCTAATGATATAGGAAAAATTAAAAAAAAAATCAGTTATTAAAAAAGGCATCCTTATTGGTACTCGAGGAATTATTTTCCTTAATAAAGAAATTCCGTACTAGGAAGTTTGTTAAAAGTTCCTTTTGCGCCACCATCGTATATTGCTGTACTAATATTTAACGCGAAGTTAAAGCAGCAAATTTTTGCGCTCTCCTCGACTCGCCGAAGCAAGCCGTCTTTCTTAATCATCGACGAGTCCGCGTAATTCTTCCCCGAAGCCCGTTTGCAAAAGCCGTCGTCCCCTCCTCCCGCCGAGAATTCCGTACGAAAATTCAATTTTCCATTGAGAGAAAAACGCGCGCGGAGATTTTTCCATTCATAAAGGCCCGGAGAGGAGCATACAGGCGTTTATTAAAGCCGGCAAAGGATATAATACGGAGGAGTCTCGGCGGTGTATACGTCGGCGGGCTGTTCCGCAATTCCGTAGCCGCTTGGCACAGACGGCCGCTCGACCTTAACAATCGCGCCTCCTCGTGTGAGACCGCGGACGAAAATAGTTCGCATGATCTTTTGCGAGAATTACTCCTCCTCTCTCACAGTTTAAAAACGAGAGAGAGAGAGAGAGACGGGGGCCGCCGCCGCGCGGCTGTTTTTGCGCAAGCCGGCAGCCGCAGCCATTTGTCGGCGCGGGAGGATGTCGTGTTTTGATGACTGATAGGAGCGAGTATAAAGGGAGGCTGGGGAACTTTTTTTTTTTGCTTTTTCGGGGGGATATCGAGTTGGGATTGATTGGGTGGGCGTTTGGGGTCAATGGGATGCGGTTATTGTGCAATCGGATATTTGATTTGTATATTAAAATCGGGTAAATTCTTGCGCCGCTTTTCTTGATAATCTCAATCGAAGTATTTAATAGATAACATGGCAGGAGCTTGCTCTCTCCCCGGCGTTGGATATTTTTTTCCACATTTTGCTCTGCGGTTTGAAAACTAGTGATT
>UCOL01002300.1:0-26820 GCA_900474335.1 Ormyrus nitidulus
AGCCATCCCCTCCCCCTCTTCCTCCCACCCCACGGGTTAACCGATACCGGCAATTATCAACGCGTCGACCTTTCTCCCCCCTCGAGTCCTCGCCGCCGCTCCTTTTAACGCCGTATCATCGCCGAGGCGTGTAAGCCCTGAGATAGCATCGTTTATCTCCCGCCGCGTGCATCATTCCGCGTAATTGCAAGCTCGAGGGCCGTTTTTTAGAGCGCCGAGGAATCGGAGCGCGAGACGCTTCGCCCGAGGTCTCTCGGAGGGCGAGAAGCGGCCGTTTTGGATCTTGGACGGGGGTCGCTGCAGTCAAAGTTGTTAAAGTAAAAAGTACATTGTTATTGGTTAATTTATAGGAAAACGTCCGGCAAAAATGTAAAAATGGAATTGGGTACATTTATTTATCTCTTCAACAATAACATTTACAATTCTCGATAAATTATTAAAATTAATTCAACGGCATAAAGCGAAACGCACATATAGATAAACGCGCAAGTTGAAAAAACTCTTATCGCAATGCCCGCGAAACAATCCCAATGATAATTATTCACAAGCACTGCCAGCCGTGCGTCGCGTCGTATCGCTCGATTTTAATAGCGGCGCGCGCTGCAAAAGTCCTTACCTGCGTCGAAATCTACGAGCGCGTGCCGTTTACGGGGGGCACGTGGCGAGCTTTTCAGCTCTCGTTACGGCTCTCTCTCTCTCCGGCTCGTGGGAATTCACGGGGAAAGCGTGACATCGGCAATTACCGCGATGAAGTTGTAACACAATGCCCGGGGAGTGCACATTGTGTGTTTGTCGAGAGACTCCCGAATCACTATATGAACTATTGGAACATCAATTTTCTTTTTTTCTATACGGACCTTCGGGCCCCGCGGAGAGGCGACCGTGGCGAATCCCGTTTGTCGGACGATTTGGGATGCTCGTGCATTGTGGAGTGTCGGTGGAAGCGGTGAGAGTTTGTCTGGATGCGTTTTAATTGGGGGTGACTTAATTATGCATGGAAATTGATGGTCGGCCGTCTTTCCCAGGCTTTTTTTTTTAGAAAGGTTAAAAAGGAACATTGAGTTTATTAATTGTGGATATTGAGAAGAATTTTTTTTTTTTTTTGCAAGTAATAAACATAAAATCTTAGAAAATTTAATAATTTCATAAAAATTATTATACAACTTTTCAATGTACGAAGTCAGACAGAAATCAACTACAAATATTAGGTGTCTGTGTGCTTAGCAAACATCGATTACGAGAACAAACACATTCGGTCTACTGGTGGCTTTATTATTTTTGCGTAACCTACACCTTTATGTTTGGCTTGGTTCCTCACTTTATTTGATCAAAAGCGTTAGTAAAAATATCTATCATTGTATCAATAGAGGCTAAGCAAAAGCAATTCAATTTTGGTAATAACATTTTGATCAAAATATAAATAATATTAATCACAAAATAAATGTATATATGTACATAATTTACAATTTACAAATTGCTTTATTAAACTTTAAAAACAATATTGACTCTATATCATTAAAGTAAAACGTACCACGAGTAAAGTTTGTTACAAAATTTACTGTCAGAGCTACTCACTAACATCTGAACATAACAATACATGTGTCTCTAAAATAATGAAAATTCCATTATCCAGTACTAAGCTGCAGCATTAAAATTTCCCTCACGGGCTGCGCTGAACCCCGAATCGATACCCCTCCGTACCCCAAAGTTCCTCCCACCTAAAAACTCTCTCTCTCTCTCTCTCTCTCTCTCTGCCGCGCAGAGCAAACGACATTAAAGGGCCGCGAGCACTTCTAGATATTCCACATAACTCGGCTGAGCTCGGCACTTTGGGGAAGAGGCGAAAATCTCGCGAGATACCCGCCGCTCTCTCTCGCAGCCACACCTAAAAAGGGGGTCGCGCGCTCTAACTAGGTGCACATCCTCTACAGCCTCTGCTCGCGCGAGAGATAGGGCTGAGCCGGCGGAAAGACAGAGAGAGAGAGAGAGAGAGAGAGAGAGAGAGAAAGAGAGAGAGAGAGGGAGAGAGGACGAAAAAGCAGCAGGGATAGATACGCGCGGAGCCCGGAAAGACGAGAGGGAGGATACTGCGCGAAGGGAGCGCTTCCGGAATGTACCCCCGAGGGTGGGCCGGGTCTGTCGTCATGGATACCGGCTGCTGCCGCTGCCGCCGCCGCCGTCGCCGCCACTGCCGCCTGCTTTCTCCTCGGCTAAACCTCCCTTCCCCCCGGGGGATGCCGCGCTGTAAACCCACCTTCCGCGGATCCAGCCGCCATCATCGACACGCGACCGGCCCTGAACCCACCATCTTGCCGTTTTATCGGTTATCTCGGCTCTCCGGAGAGCCGAAAATGCTGCTGCCACCGCCGCCGCAGCGAGCCGAGAGGCTTTGTTTCCAAATGAGGCGCTGCTCGATTTTCATGGTTATGGCGGGGGCAGGTTTTTTCGGACGCGGGCTTGTTTAGGGGCGGAAGATTGTTGAAGGCTCGGGCGGGTTCAGATTATTAATAATGGAGCTTTTTTGGAGGGAGTCGCTGAACGCGTCGGAGGAGACGAGCTTTTTTCGCTGTGGTTTGGGAAGTTGGGAATTTGTGGCATTGTCGTCTGGCATGAATTGGAATAAAAACCAAATTTTCGCGTCGATCGATAATCGCATATTTATTTAGGAACCATTTTCTAAGAAATGTAGTTAACTTCATTTAATAAAACGTATTCAAAATTCTAGTGTAAAAGCTCTATAATTCATTTTACAGTATAATTCATTTTTTAAGAACAAAATTTATTACAATTCATTTTAGTGTTTGCATCCCAAAGCGTTAAAATCTAAATAAAGCTGAATTTTCGACGGTCAAACAGCCGCAAAACGGATGAAATATGAGAAAAAATGTCAAGCGATTACCAGAAAGAGCATTTGAAAGTTTTCGATACGCGACGTTGACCCCTGGCGGTAAAGATTGTTTTTCTGGCTCGACGGTTCAATGCTTTATTCATCGAGGTCCGTTTTATGTCGTAGAACAATGGAAATCGCTTCCACGTTACTGTCCATTTCATGAGAATTTCGTCTCTGAGAAATATAGTCATAGAGGCTACTCCGCTCTCTGTATTGATTATTCAAAGCGTTATTACTCTTTTATCAATCAATATGTTCCAGGAGGTGCATTTCAATTTTTCTGCCACATTTTTGACTTTTAAATCAGATCCGCATCGAACCTATTGCTCGCGGTTGATGCTTCGTCATTAAACTTTTAACATTTCGATTGATATAACGAGACAATTATTTATCGGAATGTCCAGTGCAGGAAATGTAGATTAAATCAATCAGTTTACCGGTCATTTTTTTGAAAGGTAAAATTGATTGGTTACAGAGTTTTAAACCAGGTTTTTGCGTGTTTCATTGCAACCGCCATCAAGAAGACGAAGTAATTACTCTGATTACAAGCAGAAAATTGTCCTCGACACTTGGCACTGCCCAAAAACAGAATACTTTCGCGCAACTCTGCGAACAGCTCCGCCAAAGTAGTAAAAGTCCATCCCGAATAATAGTTTCCTCGCAATAGGGAAAAGAGCGCGTAAAAAGACGCTCGCAAATAATAGCTCATCGGCATTTGTCGGGCGCAGTCCTCGTATGTTATATATTCGCACACTTTACGACACAATCGCGCACATAAACTCGCGATGCAGGAGAGAGAGAGAGCAGGCGTCGCGGCGATTTCGGTTTGAGTTTATATACCCGAGCGGCGAGGAGATAGGCGAAGGTTCGAGGGCAGACTGTGTGTATATACACCGCGACGGGACGGTCGAACGAGCCGATAACGTGATTTACACGGCGCGCCGGCGAGTAATTAATGTCCCTCCGGCCGAGAGAGGGAGAAGGAAGAGAGACGGAGAGAGAGAGCGTCGCTTGCTTTAAAAAAAACAATCGGAAATCGGCCGACATCGAGGCGAGCGCCACTCGGATGCTGCCGCTATCGACGCTCTTTCCTCGCCGGAGCTACTACTCTGCCTGCGCCTGACAAATTATCGACTCTGTTGTGCGATCTTTTTTTTTTGTGTTTTTGCGCGCGCAGTTTACGAGCTCGGCCGTTTAATTTTCGATCTTCGATCTCGCGGCTGGTTTCTTTTTGGTCGTAAGAGAGTGGAATTTTATTGAAAACCGGAGACGTGGAGTGGGAAGGTGTTGGAAAGACTGCTGAGTTTTTAAGATTTAGAGTAAACACGATATTTTATTGCAATTGCTTTTGTGCTTTTATCTGTTAATTATTGGAAGTTTATGATAAAGCTAGCAATTAATTTAATACATTAGATAACAGATATTGTCTATAACAATAAGTAACCGAGTCATCTTGATTCGTTCGATAAAAAAAATAACCGTGACGCCGAATCAAGCAATTCATTGCAACGTCACTCGGCCCAAAAATCGCGCCATCCCTCGAAACGACCTGAAAATACGTAAATACAACTCACCGGTGATGGAGGCAGTTGGCGAGATGGCCGAGGGATTGGCGCGCGGCGGCGGCGAGAAGGCGCCGGCGAGGTATCCGCCCCTATCCGCCAGGGCCTGCTTGGCCTTCTCGACGCTCTGCTTGAGCTGCTGGAAGGTGCTGCCGCAGGTGAGGCCCCGGTACGGCCAGTTCTCCTGCTTGACGCCGCCGGAGCCGAGGACGCTGCTCGCCGAGCCGGCGGAACCGCCGCCGCCGCCCCCGGAGGCGGCGCCCGCTGCCACCGCCGCCGTCGACGCGCCGCCCGTCGTCGGTCCCTTGAGATCGAGCGCACCTGCGTACGAACAGCTGGCGCTGTCGTACATCACCAAAGCGCCCCTGCAACAATATATTGCCAACTCTTTCTTAGCTTCGTGATGTCCTCGTGCTATTCCTCCTGGGGATCTCGCGGTGGGTGGCTGGGAGGAGGCGAGGAAAAGGTAAACGGTTCGTAACGAGCTTTCGGGCTAAAATTGGCGTGGATGGGTTAAAAATAGGTTGAGCTTCGGAGATGGGGGAGGAGTTGACGGGTGCGATCACGGGTAAATTTTATAATCGCACTATAGAATTAAACAAAAGGAGTTATTTCTAAACTGGAAAGCTGCCTTTTGCCTTCACTTGATTAAGCTTGTAAAGTTCGAGTGAAATTTCTGCTATCTTTATTGCGGCAATAATTTCTTTCGTATTTTTTATAAAAATAATTTACTACCTAATAGAAGACTGTATTTTATTATAAAAATTACATTATTTGTCATTCCGATTCCACCTATTGAAAAAGCAAATTTTAATTATTCAAGTAAGCTTCCTCAGTAATTCTTTGACTACGTTATAAAACAATTCATCGGAGTACTTCAGCAGTTAAAATGCATTATCAGTTCTCACTTATCATCGTGCATCCGTACTAAATTACGAGCGTCGACAACCTCCTTAAAAGCCCGCCACTTTCCCAAAAGCATCCGTGTACCAAAACCTTCGTAAGACCGAAACCGCGAGGATCACGAGGCACTTCATTCCAAGCGTTTATACGCTCGCAGATCGGGCGCATGCATTTGAGTGCGTGTAATTGTATCATTAGGGCCGGCCAGAGACCACGCGAGTTTGAAATAGCCTCGTTCGCAAAGAAATGTGTGCCTAACAGACTCTCTCCGCTCATGACGGACAATATGCTACGCTGGACGAAAATCATTCTCGAGACGCAAATTCGCCGACGCGATTCTTTTTCCGAGACTCGTTGGTATAAAAAAGGATTGTGTGTGCTTCGTTCGAGCAAGCCGCGGCTTCGGCCGGTGGTGTTTTTTATCGAGTCGAATGAACGTGTTTGCGTAAAGATTTTTAGGTCGCGATATAGGGGAATCAATATCGGGCTTTTTGAAATTCAAAGCAGCGCGTTTTCGAAATGTCGAGGTTATTGTCGAATCTACATACTTTAAAGAGTCGACGTTCAAGCGAGACTTTACTCGTAATTACTTATTTAACAAAAACTTTGAAATGCTAAGTTTGCTTTATTGAACGTTTCGGAAAATAGCACGTGACCATCATAAAGCGTTATTCGTTCTTTAATAGTAAAATTACTTGGCGCGTTAATATTTTCTTACTTCAGCTTCAATTTTCTGTCACGCTTGAGAGAAGAGAAAAACAACGTTGCTTAATGAATTGCCTTAACCACGTTCTTTACGAGTAATTAAGTCATTCGCCAGCCACTTTGAACGCCGATCCGTTCAAGATTGTTTATCTTGAAATTAAGTATCCGTATCTAAAGCACGTGAATTGATTTTATTAATTTTTCTACTTATTAGCTATAGCAAGTATACTGTTTCTTGCCTTATTTAGTTTTAATATTATTAACAATTTGAAAGCTTAAAGAAACTTGAAAATTGATGTTGTATTTAAAACCGAATCAGTCGTCTCATTAGAGAAAAGAAGCGGAAGAAGAAACGAGCATGAAAAGCTTTTGAAACGTTTAATCTAGTTGGATTAATTCATTTAAGGTTCACAGTAGAGCTAAAACTAATGCAATTTATTCTAGGGTTTCTTAATTCACTTAAAACCGAGAAGTATCATTAATCCGAACAACAACCTGCATGCATTTTTTTTTTTTTTTTTTAATAAAATGCAAATGAAATTCTAACTACGTCGTTTAATAAAGTGTTTCAGCTTTCGATCAAAAACAACGTTCCGCCTCGTCCGATCTTTGAATCCCAATTCAAAGACTCGCCGCTTCCAGCACGCAAAAAGGAACATCTGGAAATCCCAAAGCAAATCCAGCCTCGAAAGCACACATTATCCGTAAAACGGCACTTCTTCCTGTCCGCGTCTCCGCGGCGATCCGCGAGATTGCACAAACGTCGGAGTCTCTCGCGAAAAACCTCCTTGCTCGAGCACTCGCGCGTTACGTCACGCCACCAGAACAACTCCCGCGTGACAATAACAATGGGTAGGCCATGGATGCTACGTGTGTACCTGCGTCCGATCACGACCAGCGCGATGGACCACGAAAAAGGCCAGCGGTCCGGTGCTCTCTCTCTCTCTCTCTCTCTCTCTCTCTCTCTCTCTCTAAACTCGCTACTCCCGCATGCACTCACACAACGCCGCTATTTAAATGCAGAGCCGCGACAGACCGAGACGCGAGATGCACAGGCCTGCAACGCCGAAGATGCGCCGAGGTGCGTTAGGTGAGCGAGGTGGGATTTTCCTCGGGAGTGCAAGAGCGACGACGAGAGGCTTCGGGAGGGAATTGCGCGGGTGGACGGGAAGGTGTTCGCGATTTCGGTTTCGGAAACGGGGAAAAACAGTTTTTTTTTTTTAAAGAACTAGCGAAAATGTGCGACGAGCGTTTTAAATTTTCGGCGTTTCCGCGGGGAAAGTTTCGTTTGGACTTTCGTGCTGACGAAGCGTATTTGAACCTCGGCGCGGGGAGATGAAAGATAAAATTACGTGAATTTTATGAAATAGTTGAATAATGAGCTGCATACGTAACGACATAATAGGACAATATTACTTCAACGCGAGAGCGAAAGAAATAATTCAGTCTGATAAGAGAAATTAAGATATCTCGGGAATAATAAAATAGATTTACGATTGTAGAATTAGGCATTATGAAAGTCATTATGGAGAATGGAGAAATGTAAGGATGACTAAATTTTGTTAAAATAAATTGTTGATTCAAGTGATATACGAAATTATGGTATTATTATCTGTAGATTTCACGTGATTAAGTATATAATTATTTGCGACGTTGTTTGTAAGTCTTCGTCGAAAAGAAAAGAGATTACTTAAATGACACAAATATTGACAGGAAATGATATATTATTATTTCCAGTTACTGAAATCTGTAGAATTTAGTTTCTATAATGTTTGAATTGCGAAAGATATAAAGATATCTGTAACAATAGCTTTCCAATTTTTGCTTATAAGGATTTATTGTTTTTCATTAATAAATTGTACGTCTACAATTAAAATCCAAGAACTTATCGTAATTTAATTTTAAAAACTAATGATTTCAGTTATAATATAATATAAAGTTTAAGAATATTAAATAAAGTAAAAAGAAAGATAAAAGATAGTAGAAACATGGAGAATAAAGCTCGAAGGTTCAGAGAGAAGCTCGGCAGAAGCAGCCAGTTGTAGCGAAGGTGATTATCTTTGGCACTTGAGCCGGAAATTGAAATAGCGACGTTATGTAATTTTATTGACTTTCGTTGCCGCTCATTCGTGCAACAAGCTTTGCATTTCCAATTTAAATCCTTTTCGACAATGCCAATTTTTTTTAATTACAACCTTTTCCCAATTACGCTTCCCCGCTTCGCTAATTTTATAATAATATTTTATTCGAACCCACGAATTTCGACCGCAGCATCATCCAGTCGCCCGACAAACTCGCTTAATTAAAATTTATCGCGCCGAGCCCCGAAAGCTCGTTCCCGCATAATTAATCCTACTTAAAACTTCCCAAAAACAAGCCGCGATTCCCCGCGCGAGCTCGCTTCGAAAGTAACAAACTTTCGAAAAAAAAAACTCGAACTCCCCGTGTGTATGTACGTAGCGGCTGAAAAACGGCGCGCGCGCGCGGAGGAGAATATTTCCCGGCGCTCCGGGCAGGAAGCTTGGCAGCGCTTCGACCTGGCATTACGCGGGATATTCGCCCCTCCCCGGTTTTTAGCGGGGCAGGGAAAAAAAAAGAACAGCACGAGCGGCACACGTGACTCGCGGTAACGGTGCTTGACTCCTCTCGCTTTTACGCCAACTTTTTTTTTCAGGTTTTAGTCGGCCCTTTTTTACAGCGCCGTCGCGGTCGAGAGGCCGAAGGCGATTTTTTTTTCGTCGCGGACGTATATAGGCTACCGAGCGGTTGACCGTCGCCAAAGTTTCTTTGGGTCTCGCGAGAATTATTGACGTACGTATTTTTTGGGCATTATAAATTATAATGGGAAGACTGCGTGGAAGGTGTTTGTGTGTTCTTTGTTTGTGGTATCGAATTAATTCGTTATCTGCGGATGAGCACTTGATTTTGAAAAATAAATAGTTGCCGTTAAGGAGACCTTTTTCATCATCACAAAGTTCACCTCTGCAAGGAAGGAAAAGATTAGTCCATTATGCAAGTAAATTTGAGCTGAAACCGGCGTAAAACTCAATTGTTGCAATTTCATTACGCTCATTTTCAAGTTTAATGAATTTCGAGCCTCCTCCTACACCACCTACTCCGTTTCGGAACGAAGGCCCAAAACAGCAGCAGCGAAAAGTCCAAAAAGACCCTCCTAATTACGCCTATCTGCTCATTGTTTCGGCTCTCGGCCATTGTTCCGCTCGACGCGGCGAAGCTCTCGCGGCGCGCGAACGCGGAAAGTGTAATGTCGCCGCGGCATCGGTCCGGTCGGTACGCGATACTCCGCGCGCCAAATTATCCGTAACCGCGCCGCCGCCGCCGCCGCTCGTTTATTACCGCTTATTTTGCAATTTGCATGCGCATGCGTGCATCGCTCTCTTTCTCTCTCTCTCTCTCGCTCGGATCCGATTTGCCTTTTTCGAGACCTACTTGCTCGCGCGGATGGCGGAGCTGTGTGTGATGTGCTTTCGAGCGGCTTTTTGCGATTAAAGTGGAATTTCTTCTTGGGGAGGCTGACGGAGGAGGTGTAAGGAGGTCAGGTTTGTTGCTGGTGGACTGGAGTTATTGCGGATGTTTGTTTGGCTGGTAAGTGTTACAGAAAGGTGAGATTTTCGCTAATAGTGGGGGATTGACATAGCGAACTATATTTTGTTTACTTGAACTTTTTACAATTTACGTTTTTTTATAGGAAAATAAGGTGTAGCGTCTAATTTTCGGAGCAAAATTTTTGCTTTCTGCTTCATTTACGAATTTTGATTATTTCGAAAAAATACATGACAATTATTACTTGCTTTTCAATATCATTTTTCCATCAAATTAGTAAAAAAATATTAAACTGTTTTCAAATAAAATGCCACCGAATTAGTCGAAATCCTTGTTCTGAATTATCGCAGGACTCGAAAGTCAAATTAAAAACTATTAAAATGCAAGAGTAAGATTGAAATTTTCACACCAAACAGAAGCGACACTAATCATCCGCATTTTAGACGTTGGAAATGATTTATACATTGGCGTAGCCGCTTCATACATCAGTGTTTATATTAATGATCGTATATCACGATACGTGTGCTAAATCCAATGCTACAAGCAATTCATTTTCTGAATTACGAAGTTTGCTGCTGCATAAACACTCTTAGCGAAATGCATTTTTACAGTTCATAAACGAATAATCAACTACTTTTATACGGTTTAATTAATTCAGTTCTTACGAAACTAGATTTAACGAATGTTGGCGGAGATCCGTATTAGAAAAAAACTATGTGCATATTTGAAAAAAGTAAGCTTTTATTTTTTAATTTAAAAAACAAATACATTACTAGTAATAGATACAAATTTGTATTCAACCTAAAATATAGCTTTGGTAATCAGGTCGAGTTTAAAAATACATTTAAATCTTTGCATTCAGAACCTACATAAATCATAAACTCATATACAACATCGTTTGACGTAAAATCAAATGCAATTGTCTTTTAATCAAAGCAGATATTTTTCAGCACCAATAAAATTTTGAGAAAATTTCCAAAAATCACTCTCGACTCACCGTCAGAACGGGGTGGCTTCTCTGTCCGTGACTCCCGCGTGTTTCCAAGTCCCTCTCTCACCTGTCCCGCACAGCCGGCGCTTACTTCATCACCGTGCAAGCACTTTCATCCAATCCACTCTCTCTCTCTCTCTCTTTCTCTCTCCTTCCCTCGCTTCCCTATCACCTTAACTCACAGCCTCGGAGGGCACTGGCGCGCGGAACCTGATCGAGGCAGAGAAGAGAGCGAGCAGCGCGTGGACCGCCGGACGTCGGACGCACATTTGGTCCGCGGCGCCTCGGCGTTATCAGTCGCGGCGCCCCGACGGCCGGCGGCTGCGCGCGCATCCGCCGCCCGACGGAGGGGAGGCTCGCTCTTTCGCCCTCCCCCGCGTCGCGCGCTCCGCCATCGGGATGCTCCTTAGGGCGGGATCATCCGCGGGGTGGATCTTCCTAACACCCCCCTCCTGCCCCACCATCCCTGCCACCCAGCGACGATTCAAAGCTGCCTCCCGCGTGGGGCGAGGAAGAGCTCTCGGGCTCTCTTTTTGCCGCTTACGTGCGAAGCGCTCTCTCTCTCTCTCTCTCTCTGCTCCCGGCTCCGATCGTCTGCGATGCTTCGAAAAATTTATGTGGGATTGATGCGCGATGGAGCTGCGAACGTTTTGTTGGGAGATGATGGAGGTTAACGCTGTTTTGGAAATAGCTGGGAGAAATTTTGTTTTTTTGGAGGCTTTGGGTGGTCGGGAGCTTGCGATTCGGTTGGGCGAACTTGTGATTTAGCGAGAAATAGCGTTAAGAAAATGCTTGAGATGCTTGTTGGAAGCGTTAATTAAATGTTTAGAATCGTGCCGCTCGCGTTTACGACTGGACAAATTAGATTTTCTCGTAATGCGAAGGCAATTTAGAAGTTTCCTATTATTTCCAACTTGGACTATTGTTAATAACGCGTTTCAAAAGCATTGTTAACTCATAAAGTTTGCTTTACAAATGAAGCAATTCAACATGTAAGTAAAATTTACTCAATTATAAAGTAAATTTATGTTTCCAACGATAGTTTAATAGATTTCTCCTCATTCCTTTGATATTTTTTCACTCTAATTTATGTGCAAGGTGTAAGAAAGAAACAGCAAAAATTGAAAAGAATTCAACAATTGTTCTTTGCAATTATTTATCTCACTAAAGTACCTGCTTCTCGTAGAACTATTAAAGTTAATAAACGAGAAATTACACCTCTAAGGAGTTAAGATTCAAATATAGTCATACCATAAATGCGTACCACTAATTTCCCTGCCAATCTTCTCAATATTAACCAAAAAACCAACTCATTCTTCCAATCCAAGCCGTTGCTATCCGTCCGAAAGCTAATCCACATCACGGAATCGGGCACAATGCCGCCATTCTCTCTTACTTTCGAAAATCGAAGAGAGAAGGAGGAAAATATCCGCGGAGGTCGCCCCTTAATTGCGCAGAGGAAGAGAGATGAGATATATCGGAAGGCCGGCACGCATGAGCGAGTATCCTTCTCTCTCTCTCTCTCTCTCTCCTGGCGCCGGAAGTTAAATCTCGCGGAAGAATCGTTAGTCAATGGCATATAGACGCGCGACCCCCCGCGCTTCGCTGCCGAATATCCACGGGCCGTAATGTCGTGCCTCATTAACGACCAGCCAGAGATGGTCCTAACAATTACGAGCCTCGATATCTCGCTGTCGATGCCGATGCCGCTGCTGTTGTTGTTCGCGAGAGCGATGGGAAAATTTTGCGGACAAAGTGGGAAAGCGCCGCTTCGCCGGCGACGGTTCACGTGGGATTCGTGAATTTGGCGTTTTGCGTCGCGTCATTGTAGTGACAAAAAGTCGGGGGACGGTATATTGGGGACGACTTAATTGCAGAAGGTGAACCGGATGTTCAAGTAGCGTAAATTATTTTGGGAACTGAGATGACGTAAGATTAAATGCTTGTCGTGGATACTCTTTATTTAGAAACGTTTCAGAATTCCATATAATTATTCAATTTATTTCAGTGGTATTCCAATGAATCAATAGGTATAAATGTCAAATCTACTTTTCGACTTACTAATTAACATCAGTGTTAAAATATATTATAACGCCGCCAGCAATGGGTAAATAACATACATTTTTATCAGAATCTATCTTTAAAATTCTCTTATAGCTAAATTAGTAAAGAACAGATAAAGCGTTTCCGAAAATTTTCCAATCTCTCGATCCACGCGATTCGCAAAAAGCCCAACATTAGGCCCCAGGAAAGATACCCAGGGAGAGATGAATGCGTATAACAGCTCGCGGGCGCAGGAGCTCTTTCTATATCGGAAAATACCCTTTAGTGTGTACGCTCGGTTAATGTTAATAGCAGGGGCTGACGCGGGAGTCGTCGTCGTCGTCGTCGTCGCCCTCCCCGAGCTTGGCGGCGGGTTGCCCCTTTCACGTGAGTTAGAGCTTCCTGAGGCTTTCCTCCCTCCTCCCCCCCGCGCCGCCACCGTCGTCGCGCACTCGGCTAATGGCGAGGGAGGAAATATCAAAACTCCTCGTCTCTCTCTCTCTCTCTCTCTCTCCGTGGAGTGTAAACTTTCCGAGTCCTTTGCGAATATCCCGCTGATAAATCTCTCCCCGGGCTCGTCTTCTTCTTCTTTCTTTCTTCGAGGGCGAGTTTGAATTTGGAAGTAAACGAAGTTGCCCGAAGAATTCGACTTGATGGCGAGGAGACATGCGAGATTTATGCGAAAATCTTGGCTCGCCCGAAGATTTAAGAAGTTCGCGGGGTCTTTCGGGGCTCGAAGGCGGCGATTTTTGAGTTGCGGCCAGATGGGAGACGTTAAATGGGAAGGTTACAAGAATGCTGTCGGTAATGTGTAAAGTTTTCCGAAATTAAATTAGGCAACTTCGGAGAAGTTAGATTAACGTTTAATCGAGTTTCGGAAATGGCGTTCTTTATGCAAGTATAAAAGTAATTGTATAATCAAGATTTCATGGTTTAACTGTCCAAAACGAAAAGGTTAAAATCTTTTTAGTTAATAATAGTTATTATTTAAAAATCTTATTACAGTTACACCAGTGAAACCATCATTAGATTCAACAAACATTGAAAGTTTTAAATCTTTTTGAATGAACGTCCGACTAGAACCCTCTTTTACTACTTGGGCGCTTTTACCAAAAATTTTACACCTCTTTTTTAAAACAATGGGATTTTTATTTTTTCGCGTAATAATGTACTGCTGCGCTGTTAAAACTTTCAGTTTCTTTTATCCTCATTCCAAGCCCTAAACTTACCTCCATTTCCGCTCAGCTTAGAGCTAACATTACGCAGGGCAATTTCGCATAAAAAGAATTTTACCGCGTATCGCAAATTTTCGGATTAAACTTGAATGATTTAGCAGACGCATGCAAGAGACAATATTTCCACGTAAGAAAAATCAAATGGCTCTGAAAGCAAAAAAAAAGAAAAAAAAAACGGGAAACGCTTTAAAGCCGTAAGGAGAAAAATACGATTTATCTGCTGAATAAATGTAATCACCATTTGTCACGAAAGCCCAGTGCATTCAACAGGTTCGCCAAGAAGCATTAAAGAGAGTTTGTTCACATGTCTTTCTGGCAACGTTATAAACTTTAGAAAGCAAACATCTTCCCTGCCCCCGCGGGGCCAGAACGACTACGAGCTTCGCAACATTCGGAGCCCGCATCCTTATGTTCTTTTGCACGCGATTTTCGCTCGCGTCCTAATGGCAGACCGTTTGTTCTTCTCCTTCTATTATGATAATTTATTTATACACACGGTGAATTACAGTTGCAGCCCGTCGGTGAAATGTTTAGTTTTTAGGTGAATTTAAAGTAAAGGGTAATTAAGATCGTATATAATTATACATATAAAAAAAAAGAAAAACATTACCACAGCCAAACCACTTTACTGTCCAGTAATGTTTATTTTACAGCGAAAAAGAAGCAGTTGTTCTCGATATAGACGTTCACTTACTAATCTGTCTATTTTATAAAAGGATCGACACCAGCACTATTTGCAACATACGCATTAAAACAGAGCGCAATTTTATTCCGCACAAGCTCTCACCTATATTTTCAGGCCCGCTCGGACAATCCCATCTTCACCGCGGGGCGCGAATCCTCGTAAATCAATCCCCGCGACTCACCGGCCATCAACGGCGGAAAAATCAAAGCCACCCGAGCAGTCCTTCCACCTTCCCCGCTCCTCTGCCGTCTCGCGTATATCGGCATATCGCGTGATTTAATTCGCGGCGAATTGGGGCACCGCGCGCGGAGGACGAGGATATAGGCGTGTAACCGCGCCCCGCTATTAATATCAGTTAACGAGCCGATATGAATCGTCCGATGCCGCCGCGGTCCGTCGAGACTGACGCTCGTTCGAGTCCCCCCCGCCTGCAAGGAGGACGGTGCAAGACGTCGTCGCCGCGCGCCGCAGCCGCCATCCCCCTCGACCCCCCATTGATCGAGCGGCGGCCCGCTGACTTCGGCTGAGTCACGGGGCCAACCGCTCCGCAGCAGTCCATCAAGCATTTTCACACGGGGCGCGTGTCGGCGACGGCGAGGTGCGAAGCGTATAGTAAATTAATCCAATTGCCGAGCGCGGCCCGACGCCGCCGCCGTACCGCCGCTTTTCTGCCTTGTGTTTGTTGGCCGAGGTAAATGCCTTTTCGCCGCTGAGAATTGCTTCGTCGTAATTTTAAGGATTGAAATCAGCTTCGCGCCGCGGAATGAGGGTGAGTCGTTTAGTTTGCGGGATTTTTTTGATAGCGACGATATATCGGGATAAATTTTCCATTGATTTCAAAACAAAGCCCCATTGCGTGTAATTCCCTCACAAAAATGGCAGACTCCCTCGGCCAAATGAAAATCCTCCGGCGCGTCAAAAACTGCTTGGCGCTTGGGAAAATGAAACGATTTAAAATCGTTTCGCCTCATTTTTCACCGGATATCGATCCCTCGGCGAAAGAGGCAGCAGCAGCGGCGGCGGCGGCGGTGGCGGCGGTGTGCAGCCATCGGTTTTCCCCCATTTTTCATCCCGCGTCCTCCGTCGGCCGGCTGCTATCGTTATCGCGGCGATCTGAATTATTGTCGCGGATAGGTGCGAGCTCTGCGATTATCGAGCCGGCAGCCGAATTCGTTCGATCCGCCGGCGGCGGCGGCTCCTCTCGTGATCTAGTGTGCCGTAGGTCTGGTGCACCGCCACGCATTACATACCGATATACCCGATGCCCCTAGCGGCCCGGGATTATTATCTCTCGGCGATCTGCGAGCGTGCCAGATTCTCCCTTAGCATTCATATATGCGCGCGGCCCGCGTATATATGCATTAGACTTGCATACGCGGCCGGTAAGGCGAGACGCGAGTCTACGATACGCGCCCCGGGAACGCCTGCAGCCGACTCTGACTTCGAGTCGGAATAGGCGTCTGCTTCGATTAGCGCCTCCGTTGCGATTTCGAGTTACGGGGGCTGAGAGGACTGGAGCTTTGCTGAGAGGCGTCAGTGCTGAAAATCGGGGTTTTACGGTTGAGGCGTGGAGAGGTGATCTGCTGATTCAAAAGTTGGTCCGTCAGGGGATTTTGTAGGGTTTTTTTTTGGTATATGTATTGTATTTAATATAAACCGGAAGTCAGTTAAAATAACTAGAAGCGATTGAAAAGAGTTTAATAGGAACTGCAGGTATTGAAAGTCAACCAGACGCAACCGTGTGAAATATTAATATCTGACTTGTATATGAAATCATTATTAAAGACTGTTTTAAAAAAAGATTTCGTTCAAACATTAAACCAACCCAAGCCTAATACCCTCCCAATTACCCGAAACACTCGCCAAACAAGCACTCGAAACTTCGACATCAGCGAGAGGCAACTTCGCAGCCCCGCGGCCGATTTTCGAAGATTGGCCAAAACGAGGGTGTGTGCATAGGACCAGCCGCGCTCCGATGTTTTTTGCATGAGCCGAAAAGGCGCCGCTCGCGAAATTTTCCCGAAGTTGTAAAGTCACTAATGAGCGACGCTAGAAAGCCGGCCGCAGATGCGGCCCGGGGGGGAGGGGAAGGTGGGAGGGGTGAGGGAGCGAATGCAGCCGGGCCGGCGGTCAACTCACGGACGCGCGGCACGCGAACCTGATTGACTTGTAGATGAGGCGACAGCCGATACGAACCGCTCTCGGCACGAGCCCTCCCTCTCCCCGAGGCTACTGCCGCGACTTTGCATGCCGGCCCTCGTGTGCTTTTTTCTGTCTGTCCTGGGCCTGTGCAATATGATTGGGAGAGTTTTACGCGGGGTATTTAGCGCGGGACGCATGACGAGGGGTTGGCCAGCTGCCGATGCTTTTTTCCCGATTTTACAATCGGGCCCTTTTTTTTGGCTCTTGTCAGGTGTTTGGGAGAGTCACTGGCTTGTAGCTGTTCTTCTTTTTTTAGTTTGGTCGTTCGCGTTGATTATCGTTCGGTTACCGAAACGAATTCAGAATCTCCTCCATTCGATAACCCCCTCGCGCCTCGAAGTACTTTTCGCAAATACAGAAGCCTCGGTCCTCGAGGCCCTCTATTGAAAAGCTCATCCCCCCGAGCCGAATCGGCGCTGCTCCAGTTAGATATACGCCCTGTCGACTCTCGTCCGACACCGGCACAAGGAGCGCGCGGAGCGGCAGTAGATCAGTGTTAACTTACCGATATCCGGCCGACGTCGAGGCAGCTCCTTATCGGCCCGCCGAGCGTCGGGCCGCTTGGATATCGGCTCCGGATGTCGCGGCTCTCTCCTATCGCGCCTAATTCATTACTCGGTCGGTGCGGCGCATTAAAAAGAGTAGAAGCAAATATTGTACAAAAATTCCATCCGTAATAAATCCCGCCGGGCGCGCCGCGTAAAAACGCATCCTCCCCCACCGGGTGCAGAAAGTGATTTCTCCGGCGGGTGGCGGCGGCGGCCAGCGCTATCTAGTTAATTAATCTTCGTCCGCGTGCACGGCGCGTAGCCTGCGGGAAAAATGGCTCGCTTTCCCTCTCTCTCTGCTCGCCGTTCCGTCACGGCGAGTCGAGCGTAACGCAATGCGACGCGCGGCCGTACGTGACGCTCGCGGGGGGGAGGGAGGTCGTTTCTGATGATAGGTGGGTGCCGCCGCGGCTGTTGATTCCGCGCGCGGACCTGCGGGGATTGGGCGTATATATGTATATGTAAAGCGGCTGCAGATGTCCGCGCGGTTTGTCGCTGGAACGAGCACCACGGATTAGTGATTAGATGGGTCGGGAGATAAGCTCTTTTGGAGCCGGGGATCTTTTGGATTCGACGGAGGTGGTAATGGGATTGCTCGGACTCGGTTTTGGATAGAAATTTACGCAATAATGTGCGGATTTAGATTTTTGGCCAATTTGGAATACACTTTATACTATTAGTACATTATAAAGCAATAAAACGTTATCAACGTTCGCAATCGACTCGCAAAGTTTGATTATGTTTGACCTACACGGAATCAATGTTTTAGAAGAGTACGTTTTTTCGATTCTTCCATCCGCGTTTAAAGTGTTTACCGAAGAAGCGAAGTAAACCCCCGAAACAGCCCCGCACTCGCCCCATCTGCCGCCCGCTCTTCGTACAACCCTCCGAAATCGCGGCGGCGACCCCCAGCAGCCTACCCTTCCCGCGGCCGCTCAACCGTCGCCCCTTCCTACCAACGTCCACTATCGATTGACCCCCAGTCGGGGGGGTGCCACAGCGTTACCGACCGTCCGACCGGCGCAGCGAGTCGTCCCTCGTAATCGGCGGCGCTGCTCCACTATCCACCCCTGCGAGCCGCCGAGCTCGGCGTCATATTGATTCGCTCGGCATAGGGGCTCGCTCGGCCGTCGTGGCGCTCGAAGGGGGTCGAAAGCCTTCGGGGGGAGGGGGCGGGGGGCGGCAGCGAAGCAGCAGCAGCGACAGCGGCAGCAGCAGCGGCGGCAGTGGCGGCGGGGGTGCGTGTGTGCGCACGGCTCTCCACTCGGCATCGCAGAGTCAGAGGAGGCCTCGACGAACGCGGAGGCCCTCCTTTGTCGCTTTGGCTGCAGCAGCGCGGCGCATCATCATCCATTCGCGGGGGCGCCATCTCTAACGGCCTCGTCGTCTCCTCGCGCGGCGGTGTCTCGTCGGTGTGCAGGGCAGCTCTCTCTCGCTCACTCTCTCTCTCTCTCTCTCTCTCGTCGTCGCGGCTGTGCGCTGAACGTCATAATATATGCTCGCTCGGGCTGCCGCTCGTGGGCATCGGCGGCCGACGCTGCTGATCGCCGCCGTCGCCGCCGTCGTGGTCGCGCCACCAACGCGGGCCCTCAGCCGCAGCTGAGGCGGCGAGGTTAAGTCGTCGCCGTCGTCGCCGCTGTCGTTCTCTCAGCCGAGCGAGCTACCCGAGGCGGAAAGATGGTCATGATGGCCGGTATGGACGAGCACGAGCGCAAAGTCGTCGTCGAGTTCTGCCACCTGCTCGAGAAGAGCAAGCAGCTGTTCAACGGCCTCAGGGACCTGCCCCAGTACGGGCACAAGCAGTGGCAGGCCTACTTCGGCCGGACCTTCGACATCTACACCAAGCTCTGGAAGTTCCAGCAGCAGCACCGGTGAGTCATAGGCCTCTCTCTCTCTCTCTCTCTCTCTCTCTCTAAGAGTCGTGTGTAAGCGAGCGTTCGACCGAGCTGTGTCTGTCTCTACCTTGCGGGGGTGAGACTCGTCTAACAACCCCTCGCTTTCTCTCTCTCTCTCTCTCTCTCTTTTGCTCGCGCTCCTCCTTTTTTCTTTCGTCTCCCCCCGTGTCTGTGTGTGCGTTTTCGCGTGCGCACGTTTTCTTTTTTTTTTTTTATTCTTTTCAGGCGCCGAGGGCTCGACTTTTCTGTTTTGTGGTGCTGCGCGTGTTGTTGTATGCAACGTGAGAGGAGGGCGTAAGAGAGAGAGAGAGAGACTTTTCTGATTAGGGAGAATTAAAATTTTCTGCTCAAGAGAGGGCGATGTTTCCCCTGAAATGGAAAAAAAAGAAGAGAAGGTATATAACGGCGCACGCGAATCGCATCGGTTACACACAGCTGCAACATTTTTTTGGAGCCTGTCCAATTCGCAAAATGTTTTAGCATAAATATGCTAATTTTTTTTTCTTTTTGCCGAAACTGGGTTTATATTCCGCTTTGAGTTATGAGCCTTTTTATAGATTACGCCTGAATTTCGAATTCAGCTTGGTTCCCGAGTTTTCTCACGTTTTCGAAGAGTGACACTTTTTCTTTGAGGTTATAGCGACTGCAAGGAGTGCTGAGGCTTGCGGGTACTTCGCGGACGTATATATACATACAGACTTTTTTTTAAAAATAAAAATTTTCCACTCACTCGCACGCCTCTCGATCTCGCAAAATAATGAACAAAGGTTAACGTCGCCGAGGCGACCGGCCGTTTATTTAAACGACTTGTATATCCGGCAATAATAATCCCCATAGCTTTACGCGCGCGTAAGCTTATTAATCGGCTTGTTTAAAAAGCCAAGCCGCCGCTTCTTTAAAGAGGAGAAACGTTTCCATTTTCTAAAGCAATATTTCTCGACGAATTAATCCCCATTCACTCCCTCGCTTATTTCCAGCGCGAGGGCACGAAATTAATCCCACACTACGTTTTACTCTCTCGACAATGCTCCTCTCTCTCTCTCTCTCGCCTTTTTTCTCTCTCCACCCCCGCATTTACTTTTCAACCCCTGCAGGCTTGCTTTGCAAGTGAGTCTTCACTGGGCTATCTCTGGCGTTTCTTCTTCCTCGAGATTTAGAGGGCTGTGGATGCTGCCTCCGCCAGTAGTGGCTTCGTCTTCTTCTTCTTCTTCTTCTTCTCCTTCTTCTCTGGCTCCTCTTTTTTTCTCGTCTCGAGACTCCTCCACTCTTTGCCGGCTCCGCGAGGGGAGAGAGAGAGAGAGAGAGGGCGAGAGCAGTCACGAGTTTTACGCGAAGCGGCAGCCTCCGTACGAGGGGCTGATCTTTCTCTCGCGCGTACACCAAGCCACCGCCATGTGATCGGAATACGGAGAATTGAATTATAAGGAGGCAGCTAGCCTTTTGCGCTTTTGATTTATTTTTTTTTCTCAATAATTAGCTGCGGTTCTTGGAGATGCTTGGAGTTCGCGATGAGAGATCGAGGAATGTTGCCGCGAGGATTTTGTCGTATTTATCGAGAATATCGGATTGTTCTGAACGATGTCAATCTTGGGAGCACAGATTTAATTACTGCGGCAGTCGAGCGTTTTAAATCTGTATGCTGATATGAATATTGGAAGGCACAGCAGCGTTTAACAATTTAAATGACATTATCGTGTCAGCGGTAAAGGATTACGTTGAATTTCAAATTTAATTAATGATCTGGTTACTGCGTTTGTGAATAAATTAAAATTTTTCTGTTTTTTTTATAAAATTGAATAATATTATTGCTTTAAAGAAATGACTTTTTTATCGTAACGATCGGTTTTATAATAAAAATTTAAATATATGCACTTTTTTTCGCATTAAATATTAAAATTAAGAATGCCGCTCAAGAGGCTGCAAGAAAATGTAAGAAATCAATACGATGATGAATTCGTAATTGATTTTTGAAGACTCTATAATAAACAGCTATTATGAATTCACCGGATATCGTGAGCTATTTATCCTCGAATACGGGTTTAAATCCACTTAATAATATGTTGAGTTTGTATAATAAAGCAGTAGAAAAATTACTGCAAATAATGAGTATAATGTGCGCAAAATTACTTTTGTTGAAATAAAATCTTAAGATAATTTTTCTACGCAATATTGGAAAAGAGATTTCCTTTTTTGTTTTCTGACAGGAAGTTAAAATGCAAATATTAATTATAATGACGAATTTTAAAATGAAGGTAACAATTATAAATTTGTAAATTATTTAACGTTGTGAAAGTTATGTGAATGTTGATAAGTATAATGTAATGCAATATATTAAATACATAAATTATCAAAATAAAATACATTTATAGTCTAGTGGAGATGGCTAATTGTTAACATGTTGAATACGCGACATACCTACGCGGCTATTATGAAACGATTCGTGGTAACTTTTATCAGTGCAGTGCAGGATGTAAATATGAGTGAATTCATTCATTGTCCTACTATATTAAATAGATTAAATTTTGTTGGCTAAACCTCGATTCAGTTCTAAAATTATTTTAATTATTAATGAATATCATTGTGCACAATTAAAATATACTCGTATTTTTCATTTAATCTGTTTTCCTATCTTTCCCATCTAATTTTACTCTAAAACAAAGGAACACCCAGTAGTTCATAAATAATTAAACGTTCGTCTAAACGTTCCAATATTAAAATTTTCTCTCCCAACTCCCGCGACAACGGCGCAAATTCAAACTTCCCAAAGGAAACCGCGTAGACCTGGCCTTTCGTCTCATCGAGCAATGAAAAAATCATTTTCGCGTTTCCATTCTAATATCGGCCGGCTGCTCCATCAAGCTCTGGCAGAGCTCAGCGCGGCTCCCTCGCAAAATCCTCCCCCGCTTGGCAAAAAAGCAGCTCGGGATCTTCTCCCGAGTTAAAAAACAAAAAAGAAGAAAAAAAAAAACAGAAAAAGAAAAAAAAAGAAGAAAAATGCGAAAGTTATCGGGCGCGCGCGTCATCAGCCAAAGACACGCGGTGAATCGCTGATGAAGCAGCGCTCGATTCAACGCAACGCCCACCGCGCCGTGCAGCGCGACGCTTCCCCTTTAAGACACAAGACAGGCACGCAGGAAGGAAGGAAAGGGGGGGCGGGGGTGGGCTGGGGAAGCCTACTCCGGTCCCTCGCACATTGGCAAAGGACGCACGTTACTTCCTGTCTAAGATTTCGAAGATTGATTCTCTCTCGGCCATCGGCTTCCTCCTGGGATGGATCTTTCCGCGCCACTTGTGCTCACCCCTCCTTGTTTTTCGAATTTCTTCGTCTCCTCTCTCTCTTTTTTCTCGGGGGGGCTAAGCGATTCGCCGAGGCTGGCCCCCGAAAGTCGTCGATGATTAAACGCTGGAAAGTCTGGCCGGGCGGGAGGGAGACGACGCGCCTCGATCGGTAGTTCATCGAGTCATCGCCTATGGAAAGTTCATTCGGAGCGTTAATAAAGGGATGGACCGTCTCTCTCTCTCTCTCTCTCTTTCTTGGGCTTTTTTGCGAGCGCAAGATGATGAGACGGGCCCTTTGAAATTAATTGCCTGGCAGCGAAATGCGCTGCCTCACGGCTAAATTAGCGAGTGTGCCGGAATTTTTATGCTTCGACGAGGACCGGTACTGCTGATTTCTGATTTGGACCTTATTGGAAATGCAAACAAGCGATTTTATTGAAATTTTTAAGAGTAGATAAATTTGCATTAAAAATAATACTTATTTTATCGTCATTAGATATTCTTATCGGAAAAAATATCCGGTTGGAAATATATGCCTAATTATTTATGTTTCCGATTACGGTTTTTCCTCTATTCGCACTTCACAATGAAATTCCTTTGGGATGCAGATGACGTCAACTCCGCTTTGAACCCTTTGTAACGTAAACAAAAGATTGAACTGGAAATTCAACGATTTTTGCCCGTACAATTAGAGGCAGTTTCTTCAATGTTTAATGCGACAATAATGAAATTCCGTGGCAAAAGCTCCCCTCCAAAAATAGCACTCTAATCCACCGCACTCCAATTCCAGGCATCAGCCGCAATTAAACAATTACCCCCCTGGAAACGAAGCAAAACAAAAGAGTCGTCTTCGTCGCCGAAGGAGGGGGGTTTTAGCGTCGCGAGAAAAAAAATCGATGTGCCAAATGCCGACCGCATGTAAATCATAGCGCTCGTCCATCAATCCGCAAGCAAAAGAAAGAAAGGAGAAAAAAAGAAAAAAAGAAGCGGGGGGAGCTAATCCATCACTTGGCGATCGGTTGCAGGGCCATCCTCGACAGCAAGTACGGCCTGAAGCGGTGGCAGATCGGCGAGATCGCGAGCAAGATCGGCCAGCTGTACTACCACTACTACCTGAGGACCAGCGAGACGAGCTACCTGCACGAGGCCTTCTCGTTCTACGCCGCTATACGCGGCAGGGCGTATTACAGCAGGGCCGCCAAGGAGGACAGGAGCGATCTCATGGTCAAGAAGCTTAGGTATAATCCTTGATTTTTTGATGGATCGTCCGTGGGTTCGGGACTGAGTTTTCACCCGGGAAATTGTCGGGGGAAGGCGATTGATTTTGTTGGATTTATTTTAGGAAAGGCGGGAATAAATGTGAAAATATTATAATTCATTTTCTATAATTCACTTTGTTCGTTTAAAAAAGAAAAAGCATAGAAATAATTGAGCTAAAATAAGCTAAGTTTATCATTTGAATATCTTTTAAATAATATATTTAAAAACGTTATTAGTGAAACTAATTATTTGGAGAGATTGTGTTTCGATTATTTCAAACGTGTATTTAAAGAATATGGGATGTCACATGCAATTGAGTGAAATCTAATTAACCAGACGGAAAGATGTGCTTCGTTGATTAAATTTAACATCAAATTTTGCCGTTCAATTATTCTAGTTTATTAATATTTCGTATTTAGGTTAGCTAATGTTACACGATAGCCCAATAAAATTATAATGAGTCCGTTTTTAAAAACAATTACTCTCCTCTGATAATTATTTCGAAGCAATTACTGTAAGGAAATGAGAGATGCTGTTTTTTTTTACAAAGTATAATGCAATTGTTTTATAAATAGCGTGTGAAAGCATTTCTACGGACACTAAAAATAAAATGTAGATCATGCAAAGTAAATGAGAATCGATAATTGATTTAATAAATAAGAGTACGTGCTCCATTAGCCGGCCGAGTTCAAAACCGCGAACCATCTCTCAATTACCAATTACTCGCCGTACCTATAAGAAAGCTGACCTCTCTCCCCGCCAACCCAGGTATTACGCCCGGTTCATCGTGGTCTGCCTGCTGCTGAACAAGATGAAGCTGGTGCGCGAGCTGGTCCAGGAGCTGGACGCCCAGATCGCCGACTACAGCAGCACGTACGAGCCGGACGACCAGGTCGAGTGGAACCTCGTCCTCGACGAGATCAAGGCGTTCGTGAAGGCGGAGTCGGCCGTCGGCGTTCTCCACACGGACTCGAACGCGCCGGTCGTGCTCACCCACAGGCTCGGGCCGCTCACCTCGCCCCCGGTCGAGCGCTCGCCACCCATGTGCCTCTCACTGCAGGAGATCCTCATCGTCGGCAACTGCGCCGATCAGGTTAATTATGTGGCCGAGAGTTTTCTACCAATTAGCGTAATGAAAGATTTTTGCAAAGATTCTAGGGAGTTTTGCGACGTGTACGGAGAAGGGGATATTCGTTCGCGTTTTCGTGCAGATATTCATACTTACTGACTAGAAGTCTATCGGGACTCGGGATCGCGAATTTTACTTTGAACTTTGGAACGAGTTTTGTCGTATAAACATGTGAAAGAAACCTCGCCCATTCAGTCTAACGCTCGATTTTTCAAAAGTTACGAGCTTTTTTCGCTACAATTTTTTTTTTTTTTTTATAATCAATTACAACTTTTTAATAGTTAACTGTAGAGTATTTTAATACTTGACGTTCGAAAGGTGAAATTAAAAGCTAACGATTAAAAACCAAAGTTTATTCAAAAATCTTTATTTGGTCAAAAGTTATAGTCAAACATATAAAGTGACCAATAAAGTATAAATAGCTTAAAAAAATCTACAAAATTTCATCGACTTAGTTTTCGCTTGAATCTTTACTTAACTATAACTTTTGATTGAACCTGATGATTTCACATTTTTAAAAACAACGTTAAAATAAAATCCACGATCCGGAGTTCTGATTTCTCTTGCAACAACGACGATTTCTCGCAAGATGAAAATCTGAAGGAAACCTTTCGACTCTCCAGGTGAAGTTCAGCGAGCTGTCGATGGACATGTTCAGGATGCTGCAGACCCTGGAGCGCGAGCCGCGGGACGACCCGAACCACCTGCACGACGCCTCGCCGGCGGGCCGCATGCCCTTTCGCCCGGGGCCCTACCCCGCGGAGAACGGGGCGCCCCGCCGCGACAATCCGCACAAGTATCTGCTCTACAAGCCGACGTACAGCCAGGTGCAGGGGTTCCTCGCGAGCGGCTTCAAGGAGCTGCCCGCGAACGGGGCCCTCCTCCTCTACCTGTCGGCGGACGGCTGCTTCTCCACTGTCAAGCGGCCCGAGGAAAGTGAGTTCCACCGAATACAAGGTTCTTTTTACATACCATTTTTTTTCCATTCGTTGAGGGCGAGCGCTTTGTAGGCTTGGATGTAAGTGGCTTTGGCTGAGGGTAGCGATATGCTCGATCGGCTGCAGTCGGGATTCGATGCATTTTTTTTTTTTTTTGGAATTTTATTCGTCGTCGAAAATGAGTTAGTTAATACGGGTTAAGAGCAGTTTCATGACAATTAGCGCAGATTCACTGTAAATTGGGGCTTGGAAATTTAAGTTTATAACTTTTACTATTTTACTCCAAATATTTTTATAGATTTTTGTATTTATTCCTGCATGAATAGATAGAAATAATAAGAAGAGATTTAGTTTAGAGCGAGATTTGCATTGGATGCTTCAGAAATATTTTTCTGTAAAATCACTTGATAGAACAGAATATTTCTTCTCCTCAATAAGCAAGTTTATCTTATTGTATAGAAAAAAAATTTTATTAAAATGTATTACATTAAACTTTTCACCACAAACAACTGTTTTCAAACTCACCCAGTGAGTAGATACAAGCTTGATTTAGTCAGACACAACTTTCTTCCAGACATTCTACTTGTAATAAATATACAAATAAACAACTTAAAATAGTTTCTATAACAATTGTCCATGTGCATTTGAACATTATTAAGTGTTCGAGCAATAAAAATTGTTATTGCGTCTACTATAAAACTATTTCACAGACACTTTCTACTTTAAGCGCTAATTCAGTGTTCTATCAAGTTTCGCCAATTTCCATTCCGTTACCATTATCTATACATACTTCATTGCATTACCAAAGACACTGTAAATCCACCACAAAACGTTAAACGACTCTGAATCGCCTTCTAAACCTACAATCGCATCTGAAAACCATCGCGGACAAACACCATCTTCGCGTCCCCGCATGCCCAGCCGCAAAACTAACACGCATGTCGGTGCAAGCCATCCCCACCCCCTCCCCCCCTCCCCGTCCAGCCAGAAC
>UCOL01002301.1:0-26742 GCA_900474335.1 Ormyrus nitidulus
TATTACTATACTGTTCTGTAAAATTTCCGAAACTCCCAGTCTGTTACCACATTACTATACTTTCTAGTAAATTTTCAGGAAATATTTTGTAAAAATTCTGGAACTTTTTTCTCCGTGTATTGTCTGATCACGTTAAAATATATTTTGAAACAATCTATGACCAACGCAATTTTGAATTTTATTCTTTGACTACTTGTATAACATAAATTACAAAGCAAATAATCCTTTTCCCAAAACGCACGCCTCAAATACACAGTTCACGAATCCCCGCACTTTTACCATAAAAAACGGCAAATCGATCAATCCCCTTTAACAAGCCTGCGCTGCGCACGTGTACGTTCGTCTTATCGTTCAATCTAATCTCTCCCGTCGACGCAAGCAAAGCGGCAGATAAACGAATCCGATTTCGAAACTGCAGAAAAAAAAAACGGCTTTTAAGTGAAAAAAAGCATTACAGCGGCTCTCCGCGCTTCGTCCAAGCGGGTGCCGGGCTGAGTAATATCGGCACACGAAGTTCGGCGCTGCACTTCGCAGGCATTGTTATCTACGCTCTTGATTGACTTCCGCGAGAGGGTACACTCAGCTGTTTGGAATTAGGCGTTTAGTTGTGTTCCGCAAAGCGGCGCGTCGACTGTAAGGTAAGCGCTCTCCTGGGCAATTGGCCTGCGATTCTGAATTAGCTCAGTTTTACGGTTACCGCGGTAATATACCTTTGCATAATTAATTAATTCGATGCCGCTTTTAGAACGATTCGATAAACATTTCCGTCCTCAAAAGAAATAAAAGCAGTCTTACTTTGAAAAAAAAGACACCTCACACCCGCCCATTCAACAAGTATATCTCCGAGCCGCGGAAAGCGGCTTCATTCACGCTTCTCCGGGCGTCACGCGGCGGGAGCACACATCGAGTACTCACCTCACGCACTCGGCGAGACAGGCGTGCACAGCCGACGACTTAGCCGCCGAGTGGGCGGCCAATAAGCGCGATTGCCGTTCACTGAGTCACATGTGCAGAGCTACTCTCGTTGAATCGACGCTGCTTCGTCGCGCTTACTCGTGCCGCGCAGCTGCGCCCGCGGTGCTTTGCTTTTGCCGATAAACAGAGAGGTGTTGGAAATAGTGCTGTGTGGAAAAATAGAGGCCGAGGATGTGCTCGTGGGAGTGCTGGGATTGAGGAAGGCGCGGAAGTTTGGAGAGAGTGGAAAGATTTTTGAGTGAGTTTACACTGGACGCTAATTTTTTAAAATGCATTTGGAGAGTGTAGGTGATAAGAGCATACATTTGTAGGCGGACATTTCAGTTTCGGTTCTGCTGTTAATTCGACCTACACGCATATATTTAAAATACTCTATTTTTTTTAAACATTTCAAAAGAATCGTAATTAATCTTGGGAAGAATAGGTTTTACTTGCAGAAATGCAATTGACACTTTTACGATGACAAAAAGTGATTCATCGTTTCCTGCTCTTGCCAACTCGTTGATTCATAACTTCTTAAAGTTTGTTCGATGAAATTTAATCGGATTTTATTGAACGATAAGTTTAATAATCGATTGCAACGTGCATACACAGGTTCATTCGTGCCAGACTGTATAAAAATAATAAATAATTGACGATTACTTTTAATATAGTAGCTAAAAAAGCAACTGTTTACTCCAATGAAATTCATAACATTAATCGGATACAAGAACCTCTTTCCGAAAGCCTCATCGATTCGCATTATATTCGTTCGAAAACAAGCTGGCCCACTTTCACTTTTGGTAGATCGAAGCCGCGAGCTTTTAAAAACTTAAAAAACACATCCTCCTAACGTAACCCACGACCCGACCTGGACAAAGAGTGAAAGTTGTTGCTCGATTAGTTTAGCATTCTATATATATAAAGACGACATTCTCAAGAGCCGAGAAGTCGGGTGTTAACCGGGAAAAATACGGTGCGGTTTTTTATAGATGAACCAGCCAATTATGTTCGGTGAGAAGCTCGTCACGAGAGGCGCGTTCGTCATGTTCGAGCGAGGAAAAAATTAAGCTCCGGGGAGAATGTAATGCGACGGTCATATAAATACTGCCTTTTTTCAATTAAGACCATTATCTCCGCGATCAAATTTTATCATTTGCTCGCATTCCTCGGCCTCGGTGAAATTTCACGCTTTATTTACTGACTTAGGCGTATATTTACTTAGCTGCTTCTTCAATTTGATAATGCATTTTTTTTTACATTAGAACGAAAGAAAAATCGTGGTTTTCTGATGTAGCTGCAATTTTAAATATTAAAATATCATGCAAGGATAACTGATTATTTTAATTAATATATATTTTTGTATGCAAATGAACTTCTTGAAAAGTGTAGAAAAAAAATACTTATTGCGAAGTGTAGATAGTTTAATGAGATTCAACTGAACCGCCTTAACAGAAATTTAAGTATGAACACTTTTTAGATGCATCTAAAAAATACATACTTCGAAGAATACTTGTGTATGTCTACCGACTTCCTTAACCTTACGATAAGATACTCAAATTTAGGTCAAGCATCAAATGTCCCTAGATTTTAATTCTTTACAAATGATGTGTATAGGAATTATAAGAAGAATTCACTTACAAAATCGACTAAAGATGATATTTTCAAAACTTTTACATTATTTTGAATCTTTAAAAAGAAATTAAAGGATACAGCTGGAAAGTAGTTCACTTTACCGTTAGATTTTAATATATCTCATCAATGTACACGTTACACCGCTGAGCGTACATTTTCGCGAGAACGAGCCATCACACGCGTCACGAGCTCCCAAAGTACTCAGCGCGAAGCCGCGAAAGAGGGGCGTTAAACAAATCCCAAAACATGAAACTCCCTTTAATAAAAGGCAGCCCGGCCCTGCTGCAACAAAAGCGACGGAGGGCCGCTCAAAAAGACCGAGAATGGAATTAAAGGAAAGCGCGCGCGCGCGCGCGCACGACTTTCGCGATCGCGCGCAAAGCACAAAGCAAACGGGCCGTAAGCATTACTCGAGAGCCAAAAAAAAAGAAAGAAGAAAAAAAAGATATGCGGTCATCCCTTTCCCTTTTGCCAGCGATGAAAGCGATGCTCGCGCCGTGAAAGCGCGCGGCTCCCGGCGCAAAAAGCGGATTTTAATGCGCGCCCGCGGGCGTTCCTGCGATGCTGCACGTCGAGCTTAAAAAAATGCGGACGAGCTTCGTTCGTTAATTTCGCGCGGGACTCCGCTGGCTTTACGTAATGGGTAACGGTAATGTGTATGTTTTGCCGCGGGATTGGAATGGGGTGAGGAGGTTCGGAATTGATTGGGTGATTCGATGCGCGGTGTTGTGGAGAGGTTGGATTTCTGATATTTGCAATTGAAGTTGTAGAGAAATATTTTTCAATAAGATGCAGTTTTCTAAGATTGCGAATTCAATTTTTTACCATTATAAAATTCTTTGACGCTTCGCGTAATTCTTTGCATAAAATTCAAAGATTTTACGGCTTCGTAACTGGAAATAGCAAAAGAGAAACAATGAATAATCAGCGATCTTTGTAATCATGATTCACTCTAATTATCTGAGACTCTTTAACCTTAAGAGACACTAATTAAAGTTCTCCCGTTGATGCCGCCGTGTGCCTGACTGCATCAGCGTTCAAAGAAAACATAAACAGTTATGGCTCATAAATGTTGTTGACTCCGTGTGAAAGAAAAGTAACGAATGAACTTTTATATGTTTATTTAATTATTTATCATGCTTTGATGTCTGTAATATATAAAATTTTGACGTTTATAACCGTATAACCGAAAAAGATCATTTTTTTAACTTTAACAATTAATTCAATATAATCTATTTACTCTGAACAAACTTATTATAGAATGAAGTATTCACGCAGATTCACATGAAAATGATTATACGTATGAAATCATGTGAAATTATTTGTACAATTAATTAAACAGGCTAATTTAAACAATTAATGTTTTGTTCTTTATATAACAGCACAGAGCTTCAAATTGTTTATATACTCTTATAAATCAATTGATATATATTTCTTTTGATTTTACACAAATTCAATCTCTGAAATGGTTTGTAATATTTAAAAAAAAGGTAACCTCATTATTCTGGTGAATTAAAATAATAGTAATACAATAACAGTGTTTACAAAATAAACGTAATACTTTCATTATACTGCGCACAAAGAAATCGCATTCGCACAAGCAACATACCTATTTAGTAAAACCAGCAGTCCAGCAGTCCACACGAAAAAACCCCTAACCGACCATTACCGCATCAAACCGTTCTCCCATAAAACGGTAATAAAATACGCACACCATGAGCCGCGTACCGACTCGCCTGGCGCTCGCGCGTGAGGGCAGCAGCGACCAACCTCCACGCCTCCACCTACCTGGCGCTTGCTTCCATATCTCCCGCCGCCAGTCACTCTCTCTTTCTACCTCGACGTATACTTACTCAGCTCACGTATATCGTACGTTGCAGCGTTCGCGCGCTCGGCGCAAGTAGCAGCAACAGATAGGGCGTCAGTCGGTGTCTAGCGGCAAGATGGCCGCGGCTGCACACGCCTTGTACCTGCTGGGCTGCCTCCTGCAGGTGATCGTCGCCGGGGTGCTGGCCCAGGAGCCGCCCGCCCAGCAGCGCGGTCGTTACGCCAACACGTACTACAATCCGAGCGGCGCCTACGGGCCCCAGCCCTCCTACAGCCCGACCTACTTCTTCAAGGACAGGAAGTACGGTTACCAGCCCAACTACCAGGACCCTTATTACAACAGGGGACCCACCAGGGCGCCCGAGGACAGGTACCTGGAGGTGAGTGAGCTTCGAGAGAGTCGGAAAGATGATATGGGTGAGGCTCCCGCCGCTTGTTTGTTGTTGCACGCAGCGGCGGTGCTGCCGATTTCGTAATCGCTCCTCGCTTGTGTACATACTAGTTTTTGTTGTGCTTTTTGCTTAGGGCGGAGGTTTATGTTCCCGAGATTAGATAAGGGATCGCCCTTTTAAGTTTTAAATTACTGGGATACATGTTATTTGAGTTTTTTGTGAAAGGAGAATAGCTTTTTCTTTGTGCTTGCTGATCAGTTGATATGATAAGTGATAAACAACACCTGATGTGATTTATAGTGTTTACTATAAAACTTTTACTTTTGTGTTTTTAAGTTTTTTCTTTTATAATTTGTAAATTTTAGTTTCCCTTTTACATTTTATTTTCTTGGTACTGATGAATTTAATGTATATGAGTATAATTAAAGCATAATTACTTCTTCCTTTTCTTTTGTTTTCTTATTGTTATGATCTTTTGTATTAAGAAAGGAAATTTAGTTGTACTTTATTAAAGCTGAAATTGAAGTTTTTTTTAATTTCAATTAAATTAAATTAAATTTTAATTAATTTCATAAAAGGAGGTTAAATTATACTACTATTTAAAAAAAAATTAACTAAAATAATGAGTGTTGATAAGTTCTAATTTTTATTTTTGAAACTACTTTACTTTCTGCAAGGATAATCTTTTGGAATGTCAATTACATCCTGTACAATCATAAACACTGCACAACCTGTGTAGTATTGTAGTACTATTTGCTTACTGCTTCTGCATGCATAAATGAGCTGTAGGTGTCACTCATTCATGTTGTCCATTCATAACACTACACTTTCTTTTTGCATATGCTTTCTCTAGCACTCCACTGAATATTAATTTTTTATTTCTTGCTTCTATTAGTTCTGCAAATATTAAATTGGTTTTAAAAACTAACAATATTTGATTCTTAATGTTAAAAAGAATTTTTTTAATGAAAATTGTGCTTTAATTTACTCTAATTTTTAGGTGACTGAAAGAATACCTTTACCTGGTGTATTAGGAGGATGGAGACCAGAGTTACAAGGCAGAGAGCGAACAGATTCAAAACATCTTGACCGAGATATTTTTGTCACAACTCATTATGGATTGGTTCAGGGTTTCAAAGTATAGCTTTATGATCACCCAGAAGCACGGCACAGACCTTGGAGTCTTCCTGTCGAGAGAGTCACTACAAATGTCAATGTTTTTCTTGGTATTCCTTATGCAATGCCACCAGTAAAAGAAGGGAGATTCAAGCCACCCAGAATACACAAGTAAGATACTTAGACATTTTACATTTTATTCCTTTATTACATAATTTTCCTTGTAAAAAAAATTAATGGCATGTTTATAATGTCTTTAAAAATATCTTCAATTGCAATAAAGTAATAGTTGAAATCTATTAGATTTATTTTCTAATATTCGTTTTACAGAGGATGGCATCTTATACAAGCTGTTGATTGGGGACCAGCGTGTCCTCAACCGAGTCAGTATACAGGAGCAACAAAAGGAGTTCGGGATGTTGATGAAGATTGCTTGTATTTAAATATTTTTAGCCCTAATGTAAGTAATTTATATTTATACCAAATTTGAATGAGTTTGATCTTAAATAAGATTTTTAATTACTATTTTATTAAATCTGAATTGAATAATTTTTCAGATACAATCTGGTTTAGCTGCAAAGTATCCTGTTATGTTCTATATTCATGGTGGGGAATTCATTCATGGAGCGAGTAATCTTTTCCCTGCGCATATATTAGCTGGCTTTTATAACGTAACGGTTGTAACTATCAATTATCGTCTGGGAGCACTTGGTAAAGGAATTTTTTAAATTTAATTTAAAATTTTTGGGATATTACTTCAGATATGTTTAATACGGTTTTGTAAATTTTAGGGTTCTTAAGTACTGGGGATGAAAATAGCCCTGGAAATTATGGAATCCTCGATCAAGCAATGGCTTTACGATGGGTGTACGAAAATATTAAATTCTTTAATGGAGATCCTGAAAGAATTACGTTGTTTGGTCCCGGAGCTGGAGCTGCTAGTGCTGGACTTTTAATGGTTGCACCAAGGTAAAGTTTTAATCTATAATTTCTATTATAATATAATATTTAATTCAAAATCATTCAATGTACGTATTGTTATTGATTAGAACTCGAGATATGGTTTCAAAAGTAATAGCTCAGTCAGGTTCTGCAATGGCGGATTGGGCTTTGATAGTGGACAAGTACAGAGTACAAAATACATCAAGGGTTTATGCAGAGATGTTAGGCTGCAGTATTGAAAGCAGCTGGAAGCTCGTGCAGTGTCTAAAGGACGGCAGAACTTTCTACGAATTAGGAAATGCAGAATTTAAGCCTGATGTTGGTATGTTCCCTTGGGCACCTGTTCTTGATGTCAATTTTACTATTCCTCGAGATTACTATGACTCATGGAGTGCTTCCGATTGGCACATGTTTTCTGAAACTCCTGAAGAAAGTATTAAAACCCGAAAGTATCGACCTCATATTCAGTACATGGCAGGTGTAACTACTCAAGAAGCATCATTTATTTTATGTACGTATTTTATAACTTAATTTAATAATGTAAGTATACATTTAAAGAGCTTTTTAGAATTATAAACATAATTATTTTTTATTACAGATAACAATGTAACTTTAGCTAGAAATGAATTTATTATAACACCTGAAATGTTTGATCAGAAAGTTTGGGAGTTAGTTCTTCGTTACAATTACACTCTCAATCCTTGGGGAGTGTATGAAGCAATAAAATATATGTACACTTATTGGCCCGATCCAAATAATGTAACGCACATTCGAGATCAATACATAAACGTAAGTACTGATTTATTGTCAATTTTCATGATTCATTTTATTTGATCTCATCTTGTATTTTGTTACATTTTATGCAGCTGTTATCTGACTTCCACTACGTTGCTCCACATGACGCTATCGCTAAACTTTTAGTTGAAAGAAACGTACCAGTCTATCTATATGTCTTAAATACAACAATAGAAGCATTTAATCTTCCACTTTGGAGACGAGTTCCCCACGATACTGAACACTTGTTGTTGACTGGTGCACCATTTATGGATGTTGGTAAGTTTTGAAAATCCACCTTTTGAATCAAATACAACTTTTAAATCAATTACTTAATTTAAAATTAAAATCCTATAGTACTAATAAAATTTTTATAAACTATATATCAATGTTTTATAAATGTTTATTAGAATTTTTCCCGGAAAAATTAAAACTAAGGAGGGATATGTGGACTGACAGCGATAGAAATATGAGTCATTTCTTTATGAAAGCTTACGCTAATTTTGCAACATACGGGTAAGTTTATTACTATCAAAAATAAAATCGATCTTTTCTTTTTTAATAACATAAACGAACTTTGTTATTATAGAAATCCAACACCTGCTCAAATATTAGGATTACATTTCGACAAAGCAAAGTTTGGTCAATTAAATTATTTGAACATCAATACTACTTATAACAGTTCAATTTTATTTAATTATCGGCAAACAGAAAGTGCATTTTGGTCTCAGTACTTACCAACAGTTATTGGACGTTTAGTTCCCACCTATCCGCCAGTCACGGAAGTAAGTTCTGCTGTATTTTCTCCAATATAGAATAAAAATTAAGTTCACCGAGAAATCGAGAAACATTCTTATTGACATTTCATATTTCTTTAGTACTGGTGGGAGCCGAAGCAACCGCTACAAATTGCATTTTGGTCCATGTCGACAGCCTGCCTTTTATTGATTGTCATGTCAGCAGTGTGCTGCATGCTTTGGCGTAACGCCAAAAGGTAAGAAAAGGTAAACAGAACCAAATCCATGTGACTACGCTTGACTGAAAAGCCAAGGGGATTGGTAGTGCACGTGAACACAGGTTCTGGTTTCTTTTAACAAATAAAAAGAATTTTAGTAGTTGAGTATATTCATCAAGAAATGCTTTACTAACAATTGTAAATAATTATTATTTTTACTATTTTCATAGTAAATCGGAAGCTGCAAGAGAATATGCAGGTAAAATTTTATCAGTTTGAAAAATGTACAGCACAATTTAATTTGATACACAAAAACTGTTCTTTAAGGATCAAAAAGTAAATTACAGCAATTTGATTCTTTCATTTATAGGCACTAATGCTTTTTATCATTTTAGACACATCGCACTAAATTTGTAAATACATTTGGGTTATTTTTTAAATATTTTGCAATCATTTTTATTTCATTTTTGCAATGGTATAAGTTCAAATTATGATAATATGCTATTAATTTTTTCATAAATTTACCTATAAAATATTATTTAATTTATTTTAAGAAGTTGCAGATGGATATGCTAAGTGTTTTTAACGTTAATAACTACAAATACAGGCACAAAATATTAATATAATGTTAAAAGAATTCAACAGTAAAACGATGTTATTTAAGATTAATTTATTACTTAGCACATCCTTTAAAACAAGATCGATAACATAAGTTTGAAACAATATTTTTTTTATTCAACAGACAGTCAGATCACTACTATAGCGGAGATATCCTGATGGTACGGGACGACGACGTCTCCGAGGGAATCGACAATTTAATAAGGGTCTCCAAGGATAATGTGTACGAGTACCGGGATACTCCGCCTGTTCGCTCTCGCAATCCACGCAATAATCACAACAATCGGCAACAGCAACAGCAGCAAAGCCAGCACGATATTAAACTGCAAGAACGCCTGTCACAAAATCGCAAATTCAGTTCGACGCCGTCGCTCAGGAGTAATTCGAATGCCTCGTTAAAGGACGCGCGCAATGAAGGATTTGTCACGAGTTCTCCTAACGGACAACCTCGCGCCATTAACAGAGCAGCCAGTCAAAGCAGCTTATCCAAGAGCAGAAGCAAAACGCATCTAGTGCAAGGAGTTCCTCAGACTGCGGTTTGAGAACCGATTGGAAAAAAGTGTTTGTTTTTACATTCCATTGTTCTTTTGTATGCGTAGTATTTATTTGAAAGCGCGAGAGAAAGGTTGAATGAACTATGTTTGCTAATTTGATTGAGGTGTGATCATGTTTTTAAACTTTTTTATATTTTAACATTCTTCATTCTCGTTAGGACTTTAATTTTCAATTTTATTGAAAACAGTAGGATTAGAGTATTTTCTTTTATATTTTGTTTTTTATAACAATAATTTTCAGAATTTAAGCTTGGGAATAAGCTTACTAAAATATAATGATGTTACGTTTAATCTAATAATGTTTGTGCTGAAAATATTTCAGTAGCTATGAAAATTAATCGACTTTAAAAGGATTTTATAACTTACTGATTATTTATTTGGACTTGAATTAAGTTTTTACTTATCATAACAAAATTTATATCACTAATTTAAGTTTAATTTTTTATATTTTTTATAGAATAGCTAGGCTGATAAAACTGTTGCAAAAAAAGTAAACAAAAAATATTCTGTAATTAACTTACAATTAGTACGCGTTATGAAACTGCAACCAAGCTATAAATTCGTCAAATAACGATTCTAAGTACAACACTTCTTTTAATGTAATAAAATACATAATGATTACCATTTTGTTGGCTGTCCAGTCGTAGTTACATCACTTAGGGTTATATATATAAACAATATCTTTTGCAAGAAAGATTTTTTTACTTCATAAGATTTCACAAAAATAAGACATAATGATAATGAAATTATGTATGTATTGTACATAAAAATAAGTCAAATGAATATTATACTTATGATAAGGCATAAAATCCTAGCGTATTTGTTAGTAAAAAAAGCCTTAAAAAGATTCAAATTCGAATACTGCACGCATTTTTTTATATTGACTGTATTTTTAAAGTACAGCAACGTTATTAGCGGTGATGCTCAAAACTGCCATCACTTTATATCGCCATTGCAATATCATCAAACTCATTCCATCCATTTAGTCGTTAAGGTAACAATTTCCGTCCAATAAAATATTGTATAGATTCTATATGTATATTATATATTTTTTACTTTGTATTATATAGGTTTTGATGCTATTGTTAATGATTCTATATGTAATTGTGAAAAATTTTCGCATCGTATTTTACTTACAATAAAACTCTGCAAAAATTGCGAAAGTCGTTCATAAATGCACTTAAGATATCCATGAAAGTGTATTATTAACTCTAGAGTAACTAGAAAAATCTAGGCAAATTAAGAAGTTTTTATAAAAATAGAGAATTTAAAATTTGTACTATAAAAGATGCAATAAATGAGTGCATTTATAGCCTGTCTACAAAATGCGCCGTGCCCTGTGCGCTGTGCGCTGTGCCATTGTACGAGAACTGTGATTGGTTAATTTTGTTTATTTGACCAATCACGACTTAGAATCAGTGGCATAGCGCATGGCGCACGGGGCACGGCGCATTTTGTAGACAGGCTCTTAGAAGTTAAAATTTAACTTTTAGCACAATACATTATACAATTATTTTTAAGCGACTTTATATTTAATTTTGATAACTGAACGTTTTCAACGTCTTTTATGCCGATTCCTTTTTTTATGTATAATTTAATTTTATACTCGTTACCATAGCCAACGACCATTGCCAACATTGTTTTGCCTTAGAATATAATAATGATGTAGGATCTCTATAAATCAAAGCTGTATAATTTAAACGAACATTCATTCACTGTCAGCAAAATTTTTTAGCATTTAATTAAGTACAAGTTTTCTATTTTTATTTAATTCTTTTATTCGCAAAATCATAATACAGTACATGCAAAACTTTTTATAACTTTTTTTATATTTATATGAATCATCAGCGATCTCATGATTTTATTGTTGCATATTCCCCTTTCTCATCTATTATATAGACAAAACCTTATGAAATATCCGATAGACATAACTTTTGATACTAATGGCACTATTTAAATACACGTATTTAGAATTTATCTTATTTTATAAAAATCTGATATGGTTTTTATAACAGAATGATAGACGGAGATAAATAATGTTTGTCGTAATCTATAGTTACAGCTATAGCGCAAACATATTTACACAATTTTGTACGCTGCTGAAACATATGTACCTATTGTTTAATTTTTATAAGAAATAATATTATAAAAACTCAAAGCACTTGCAAATATTTTGTAACGATTAAAATTGAAATATAAAATGTCAATGCATCATTTTTAAATTCTTGTTTTCATTACTTATTCCCAATTTTTCTTATTACTAGTTAGTGAAAAGAATGTAAGAGAATTCTTTGAATCATTTGAAGTTATTTATTCACGGTTAAACATTATTTGATAATTTCACGTTGCTTTTTTTGAAAACAGATAAACCAAATTGATATTCGAATTTTTAACCTAAATATGTAAAATATAAAAAGTAGTTTCCTTGAAATGGCCAAGAGAAATTCTAAGGTATAAAATTTGTTTAGGTAAATATTTTGTGTTTTACTAAAATAGACAGTATTGATTAGTAACATTCTTAAACGTATTTTACGTAGCAAATATTGTACAAACTTAAAAACAAATATTTTCCTCCCCAAATATGTAATCGAGAAGATTTAACAGTGTCCAAGATCCTTTCAAATCATCGATTCGAGTCGCAAATTTCCTAATTACACACTAGTAAATTACCTACATCAAGAAACGTATCGAGACTCCAATCAATCCATAAACCCAACACTTGCCACTCTGAAAAACTCCATTTCCCGATCGGCATCGCGCTCCGTAAAATCCCACCTCCCCCCGATCGCAACGTTTTTAATTAAAAGAAGCTCAAACACTCGACCTATCCCCGAGTACATCGGGATCCGTAAAAAAAGAAAACGAGAACTCGTTGCAGAGCGGCAAGAGATGCGCGACCGGGGAGAAGGAGTGCCGGGAGGACCAGGCGGCCCAGGAGTCGAAGAGCTTCGATCCGCTGGGCCTCGAGATCAAGTATCCGGACACGGCGATACTGCTGCTGAGGAGCCCCGAGAAGCCGATCCTCCTGGCGGCCGCGGCCGCCCTCGCCAAGTACGGCTGCAAGGCTCGGGGGAACCTCGAGCTCCTCTTCGACCTCAATGCCGTCGACAACGTAACCGGCCTCATCCAGCACGAGGACTTGTTTACTCGGAGGTAAAGCTGTTCGGTTCTTCTCTCTGGGTTTGCTCTCTGGGCTTTGGAGCTTGGGAAAATGGGTTCGTTGGCAGGAGAAAAGGTACCGAGTTTAAGTGGAAATTGAAGGGTACTTCGTTATTTTACATTTTAATTGTTATATTTAGATTTATTTTTGTTCCATCAACTTACAAGTACTAAATTTTATAAAGTAGTCTTTTCAGGTATAATTGCGAAATGGCACTATTTTCCCTCTTTTCGAAGCAGCCAGTAAGTATAATATAGTTTACAAAAGAATTTAATTATCCCGAAAAGTACATAATAAAAGCAAACAGGCAAAATAACGATTTTTTCAAACGTACAATTTTCGAAACTTTGTAATTTCGCAATTATACCTGAAAAGACTACTTCATAAAAGTGCCGTACTTCAATTACGCTGGACATCTACTTTAATGCACTGATTATTCCACTTGAAGCAATCAAGTAGTAATGTTAATTTTTAAAAAAAGCAATTTTATTAAATTAGACATTAAAAAGTTTTTTAACTTTATTACGTTAATATAATTTTGTAAAATTTAAACGGATATACAATTAAACTGAAGTTATTTGCACGTTAAAGTACATTTCCTTCGTGTAGAATGACATTTGCTCTTTGTACATCCAATAAATTGAAGTCCAGTTAATTGCAGTTTAAAATGCACTTTAAAAGATTAAACGAAAGTGGTTCAATTCGAATTCATCAATCGTTACACGAATTCATTTTCCCCTTTTTTTTAAAATCTCAATAAAGCGGGGATTTTCCACTCCTTTCATTTCCACTAAAGCCCGATCCGAAATTTCGCGCAAAAATAAATTTAAATCGCAGCTCGTGCACATCGTGCTCTCCGCGTTGCCCGCCCCAAATAAAAATAACCATGCACCTTTGGAAATTTTTTTTTCCACTCTTTAGATTCGCACTGAAGCTCCTGGCGCTGATGGCGGCTGTGCCAAATGTTCAGGCTCACCTATTGAAAAGCGATTTCTACATAGCGTTTTTCACTGACATGCTGAAAGCCGAGCCGGACAATTTCCTCATCGAGTTCTCCTCGCGAATACTCGCCGAGCTGACGAGCGATCCGGCGGGCGCGGCCATGTTTCTCGGCAAATCGTCCGAGGTCAGCTTTCTGTACGAGCGGCTGCAGACCCCCGACGCGGACATCAAGAGGAATTGCATCGAGATTATCGACAATTTGCTCAAGGATCTCCTTGGATTTAAGACCGTCTCCGGGTCCAAAGTGCGTTTCGAGGCAGTTTTTTAGGGAAACGTCAAATTTTTGGTTGTTTTAAGTTTTTTTTTTATTTTTTTTTTATTTCGACTTTTATTTAGATTTTTAGAGCTTTTTGCTCCTAACATTTGCTTTGAAAGGGGGCCTTTGCTTTTGGAAGGTATGATATTGTTTGTGCATTCGTTGTATAAAAATAAAGCCATTTTTAAGGTAAATATAACTAGAATATTTTTCTGTACAAAATAATAAAATAGAAATAAACGTTACCAGAAAATATTTTTTTATTTATTTAAATGGATAAAGCGTTTATATTTTGGAGTAAATATTGGTTCGTGAAATTTAATTTAAAAATGTATTACCGCACGAAATGCTCGTCGAAATGTATAAATAATTCACACGTTTCTTGCTTCAAAATTAAAGCACCGTTTTGTTACTTATATTTTTTAAGAGAGGAAACAACCGAAAGTATCGCCTAATTTCATTCAACCCCGGTAAATTAAGAAGTCGACTAAGCTGCAGTTTAATCTTCTCCCGAAGCAGGTGGAAATAATTCATTTTAGGATTTCAGCTTCGAGGCCGCCTATGAATTGTTTAATCAGCCTTATCAGATTATCCAGCAGCTTGCCTTAGACGTTGTCGAGCATCTCGTGATGCACAGCTCGGAGGAAGAGCTGCAGGAGAACTTTCGCCAATCCGGAGGTGTGAACAAATTGATTGACCTATTGGACGTAAGAATTATGTTAAGAAGAGCCAATTTCTAGCGATGCTTTAGTGAACAGGTAAAGTGAATTTTGAACTTTTATTTAAATAACGGGGGATCTCGTTTCGATTTTCAGTCGTTTCATAAAAGTGAAATATATACGCGCTGGCGCTTGTATTTGTTAATTAAACCGGTGGGCTATACATAAATTCACTTTACCGCTGAAACGCAAGCAATAAATTTAATTATAATTTAGCTTGGATTCTCATCGTGTTTTATAATTCGTTAGCACGACGAGTGGAGCGATTTACATTACAAAGTACTGCGCGTTTTGAATCTGTCCTGCGACAATGCGAGGACCGTGGATTTTATGAACAGTGAAGGCGCCACCAAGCGCTTGTACAATTTCATGGTTTACAAAGTGGCCGATGCCCTGAGATTCGATGTTTTCGGAATTTTGGTACTGTTGGCCGAGAGCGACGACGGCAAGCAAGTACGCATCCGATTTAATCTTTCACCTTTTAACTTACTAATAGACGCGATAATAAAGTATTACCTGTAAATATACATTTACAGGTCACAAAAATTAAAAGACTTTTTTCACAAAACTAATTTTCCGCGTCTGTTCTCAGCTGGGAAACGATAATAATTTTGTCATTTTTTTTCAGCTACTGCACTACCTAGGCTTCATCAAAACTCTGTTCAAATACATGGAGCTCAGCGCGACGACGGCCAGTCAAACTTTGATCTGTCGGGCGCTGGCGAAGATGATACAGTACGGTCCGGCGAGCGACGAGATAGCGCAGGGCATGCCGGTCAACTACGTTCTAAGTGAGTTCCGGGCGCGAGAAAATCGCCGGCCGAGCTCGTAAATCCAATATCGCTTCTCTTACTTTAGATTTGCTGAGCAACTCGGACGCCAAATGGCCGGAGAGGCAGACGGCCGCTTGCACGCTCAGGCAGCTGTTCCTCGCCGACTTTCAGAACGCGAGTAATTCCCTGGAGATCAACGGTCAGGTATATGGAAAAGCTTCGATGCATTCGAAAGTTCCGAGCGGAGCATTGAAAAATATGGCCTCTCGGGGAGGGGGGAGAGGCGCGCGCTCGTGATGGAAATAGCCGACTGAGCGAAAAATGTTGCAGGTCCATTTGTTGCGTCTCATCGAGCAGCCCGCGAGAGACGTGCCTTTCGAGACTCAAGTTACGGCCGTCGAGGCTATGTCGGCGATTGTCGGCTACTCCGCTTTGGCCCGGGAGTTAATTGGCTTCGATCTTTTTTGCGCCCTTTGCGCCCCCTTTGAGGTAAATCAAAAAACGATAATGAGCTCGTAGATTTAAATAGAGCTAGAGATTCAAATTGGCTGTTTGATTGAAAATAGTGTAACAACCTTCGGACGCGATTAAAATTAAAATTTAGTTTACATCTACTATTTTTGCAAGAACGGTTACTGTTATTCTGTAATTTCAACATAGAATTAACATTTTGAATAAAAATTACTTATTTTTTAGCTTTTGTTTGAATTTAAATTATATTATTATACAAATTATTTACTGTAACATAATCTGTTATGTATTAATTTACACAATAAACTTTTCACGTTTTCATCAGCATTCAAACTGCATCAAAATATTAACATGCTACGGATTCAATTATCAGTTTAAATTTAATTCGAAATTTGCAAAGCCACGATAAGCGCCAAAATCATTACACGTTCCGTAAAAATTTAAAACGCTCAAAGTAAACCTGAAAAAAATCACTCCTCCTCAGCCAGAAAACAAAGCGAACGACGAGCTAAAAATCGCCTGCTGCAACGGCTTCGTGCGCTTCTGCACCCACGAGGAGGCCCGCAAGGTCCTCGTCCACGCGAGGCTCCCGAAGAGGCTGTACCCGCTGATCTGCGACACGCAGCCGGTCCCGGTCCGATCCGCCGCCTCCTACCTGGTGCTTCGAATGAGCTCCGATCCGCTACTCGGCAATCTGTGCGTCCAGGAGGGCTTCCTCGCCTAGTAAGTTGCCCCTCGCTCCATTTCTCAACGAGCGGAGCTCCGAGGTAATTGATTGGCTCCACCGGGGCAGTAATGAGATCGCGGATTTTTCCGCGGTCTTTGATGTCGGGGTTTGTTAGTGCACCCGACTCCGTCGCTTATTACTTCGGCGGGGATGATGGAAGGGCGGAGGAGGTAATTTGGTGTATTTGATGGGTTGTTGCGCGTATCGTTATAGAGGGAAGTTTCAGGAGCCGCCGTATAACGAGCGCGCTCCGATTTCACTTTTTTTCTCAACGTAGCTGCAGGAAGCTCCTCTAAAATTCTTGGTGGAAGATCAAAGCAGGCACTCGAAGTGTCTTTCGAGTACGTAGATCGATTCGCGGCACTGTAGCGTTTCGCTGCACCCTCGAAAAGCGTTATAACAAACTATTATTCCTCCGTCGAAAAACCTTCAATCACTTTACAACTCCCGGGCCAAAAAAAATCCCGCCGCCTTTCATCGCGCGACAAAAAATAATAACGCAGCCGGAAAAATCGAATTTCGAAAAAAAAGAAAGAAAAAAAATTCTCGTGCGCAGTCCCGAATAGAGTATAGCAGCGCCTACAATGCACTGTACATAGAAAAATATTCTATTCATAAATACGCGACCGGCGTACCGCGAAGTGGGGGGGTTGAAAGAGAGAAAGAGAGAGGGAGAGAAATTCTTTTTGAATATTTCCGCAGCATGCTGAAAAATCGCTCGGCCTCGCGGGTTATCCCAACCTGGGGCGCCTGCATCGAGGCTCTATTCAACGCGGATCTGCCGATGAAATTCGCGTACACGGGACGGCTCTCGCTGCACGACGTCACCGGAGACGGCTTTTACGTGATGCGCCACAGTTCCTGTCCGTAAGTATATGCTGCTCTGTCTCGCTTTGACGCGCCGTTTTCGGCTGCCTTTGTCTCGAGGCTGCTTTCGCGGAGGCGGTTGATTAAGTCGGGATGGTTGACGGACGAGTTTTCTTTTTGGAACAGTTTTTGAAATGCGCGTGGGAGCGCGAACGATTGTTTATTATTTGAAAATTAATTGGGGATTATATTCGGTTTGTAAAATTATTCATTTCTATTCATTTATCAGTCGACATTGTATCATTTGTTATAGCATTAAATTCGATCGTAACTGAATTCATAAATTAATGTATATTTGTGTAAAAGTATTAACGATGCAATGTAATTTTAAACCGTATAAATTATCTAAACATAAATGTAAATTTAGATACTAAAATCTCTGCAATTCGTAAATGAAAAAAAAATAGCTTTGCCGACGGTTAAACAAACAACAAAGAAACTACATCAAGCGAGCCGTCCCCAATTTGAAATCCTCGGCTCGCAATCTAAATAATCTCGGCCGACCTCAAACGAAAAACTTTGCTCTATCGCACGCGGCGCGGCTGGAGATCCGAGCAAAAAAGAGGAGAGAGCGGGGTGGGGTCGGGGGGTGGGTCAAAATCCCGGGTCTGCGGAAACCGCGGCGTAATCAGCCGTGGAAAGCCGGGAGCTAAACACGCTCCGCCCCCCTGCACCCGTCCCGAAAAAGGAAGACTCGAGCAAACACGAGACACCTCTCGACTCTCCCTCTCTCCCGCAGTGTCCACCCTTATAGCAGTAGAAAATAAACTCAGTCGCTCGATTTTCGGAAAACTTGCAGCTTTCTGGTGCTGGAGGAGCTGTTCCGCCTGAAGCTCTGCCCGATGGAGCTCATTTACGTGGCTAATTTCAGCGAGCCCGTCTGCCTCGATCCCGCCGACGACTTCCTCGCCGAAAAACAGCACGCCATGGACGGTGAGTGGGGGGATTGGATTAACAGTCCGGGTTGATGGACGTTGGACGCGGGAAAAAGGGAAACGTGAATATGCAAAATGTCGGGCCGGCAAATTCTCGGGTAAAGGGTTTCGTGTGCTTGATGGGAGGATCGATATGGGTAAAGTATTTTAGCGTACTTTGTAGTTTCGAATGTTTTATGGGCGCGATGGAAGCGAGATTTTGGAGGATTGGCCCGGACAGAGTTCGCTTTTTAGGAGATAGTGACCTCTCCGCGTCTGGACTGAAATGCTCATAAATTTCGGGTTAATGGAAGAGTGCATAAATTATAGTGACGTTTATTTTTTACAAGGACTATCGTTTTTTGATAAGGTGTATATTGTTTTGGCACCGCGCGATTCATTGTCTTTTATAGTTAAATTTATACTAGCAGAATAGAATTCAGTATAACAAATTATACTTTTATTTAACTTCGGCAACCCATCCCATTCTGAACTCGAACGATTAATCTCGCGCATCAGCCCCAAAAATCCTTCCCCGCCCGAGGACCGGACCGCAAATCCCGCCGACTAAACAATGCCTTCGGCGCGCAACTAACCCCCCCAGCTTTATTATATATCGTTCGCCGGCAGCGCGTCGCGCAGTCCGCATTTCGTCGGGATACAGATTCGCGAGGCGATCGCCTCTCCCCCCCCTGTCCCCTCCGCCACGCACACGCCTTGGGCGTATAATTGAAAGGAAAGTTTTCGCTCATGTTTATGCATATGCCGCGAAGCGGTGCGCGACGAGCTGCGACGCTCGAGCAGGGAGAAGGGCCTCCGCGTGTCCGAGGCGACCATCAACGCCTGGCTCGAGCTCAAGTTCGGCAGGCTGCAGACCGACCGGACTCTCATGGGGTATCTGGACGCTTTTAAGGCGGAGATGGCGGCTTACGAGATCAAGAACAGTGACTGCAGGTCAGTGCGGGGAGGCTTCGATTTTTCTGGTGTTTCGCTTGAATTCATTTAATTTCGTATTATTCATTCGTTGACGAAAATTTGGTACTTTTTGAAGATATTTATCGGTTTTTTTAGGAATATGAGAAAGCTCGTGAATATGATTATTATTCTTCATCAAATCCATGATGAAATCAAAGCATGTGAAAAGTAAAATTCATTATTGTAAAAGTGATTAACTAATAGCTTTTCATACAATGGAATATAATCTTATACAGTAGAGAATCCACAATGAGTAGAACCTCTCTTTCAGGAAAGCAAATCAAACTGGCACTGAAACAAAAGAACTTTGACAATACATTATATGTATACACAATTTATTTATGAAAAACGAAAGATATTCAATTCTTTCAGTCTAAAAAATATCCTACAATGTTTCAAATATAAAACTGCAAACCCTCGATCCAAAAACACCTGCAGAGCCAAACTGATGAAAAAAAGAACACGAGGAAGCACGAAATTGCGAGTACATAAAAAGCGTCACAAACATCGCCGGCAATTCGCAATTTGTCCTCGTCATGTCTCTCAAAAGACGTTCGGAGAAATTCCGCTAAGATGTCACGTACAGGAGTCTCCGCGATACTTTTTTTTTTTTTTTATATTACACACTGCGAGCGCGATAAAAGTCAGCGAAAACGCGCGAGAATCGCGGAATCTCGGAACTTCGGAAACAGCCCCGGCGACGGGACGCGAAGCAAAAGCTGCTGATGCTCGGGAAATATAAGTCAGCACGGGGTGACTTCTGCCGGAGTCGTATAGCTGGCGAGAGCAATTATAAAATATAATGAGAATTACGTTATAATTGTGATTTAGCGAGCAGTCGAGTTTGCATTGGCGTTGTTAAATCGTTAACTGCAGTTTTGATTTTTTTTTTTACGTAATTATTATTTCTTAGAAATGTAGTTAGCCAACTTTTTAAGGGGTTTTTCCGTCACTTTCACTTAATTAAAAGTCTCGAACAGAAGCTGCACAGAATTTCTTAGTAGACTTTACTGTGCCTTTAATCTTCCTATGAAATGTGTAAAAATAAATCCGGTAAATATTAAGGTAGTTATACTAAAATTTATAGTGTATTTGTCAGTTTTGATTAAATTGTGGAAAAATACACATTTTCGCGCTGACAACAGCAGTTAAATATCGTTCAAATTCCGCTTCCCACTCATTTGCCTCTGCCAACACTTCACTCACATTTCTTCTGTCAGAATGTCAAGCAGCAAGCAAAATTCAATGTTTCTACTACCTTAAAAACTACGCAACAACCAACCTAATAGCAGGATAACTCATTGTTCCACCCTCCGCCTTCCCGTACCAGCGCCGACAGCGAGATCCCCGGTCTGATCGAAGTCTCGAGGATCGCCTCCCGCGCTCGACTCCTGGCCGTCTTCGTCGCGCGCCAGCTGTCCGGTCCGGTTCCGACGTCGCGGTCCTGCATGAAGCTGCAGATGGAGCTGCACCTGAAGGCGCTCAAGAACGAGACCGAGAACAGCATCATACCGGTCGGCCAGCTGCGCGTCGGCTCCTTTATCGAGCGCGCCTTCCTCTTCAAGGTTATGGCCGACAGGATCGCCCTGCCGGCCTGCCTCGTCAGGGGACGGTACGGCAAGTCCTGGGTCGAGATCGCGGTGCCTCTGGTGAGTGGCTTTTTTTGACGAGGTCGCGAAATTTCGGCAATTTTTCAAATTTTGCACTTTATTATCAACTTTTCATAACTGTGAATACATTACCGCGTCACCCGTAATCGAAACCTCCCCGACCTCCCCGCGAATACCATCATCCTCCGTCATTGTCCTCAGACGCAAAAGGGGCGACTCGGCATCACCAACAGCTGCGACAGTACCGACAGCGGCCGCTGCTGCGTCGACCCCGACGCCGAGAGCAAGCTGTTCCCGGGCGCGCTGCCGCCGACCTTCCTCCGCGAGAATTTCATCGTCGACCTGATGGACGATCCCGGGGACCTTATAGCGATCGGCAGCGTCCGCGCCAAGAGATACTACGAGGACGACTACGACAACAGACCGACCTGCACGTACGCCTGCTGCTGCCACTGAGAGGGGGCCTGAGTTTTCTTGCGGGATGATCTAGGATTTCGGAGTAAAATTGTATCAGTTTTGCAGGGTTTTAGGAGAGGGAGGGTGTCGTTTATAAAATTAACTTAATCAGTTTTAAGGGTTGCTGATTTATTTTTCTTTTGCTTGTACAAATTTTTGAACTAAATTTACGGCGGAGAAAGCATCTTTATAGTTTAAAGGTGAAACTATAATAATTAAAGCAACTTAAACTCTTGAACAACTGTCTCAATTTTTGAATATCGAATTATAAAAATAACGAAATGAAAAACTTTTGGTTAAATCTACGCAAACTAAATTGGGCGCCCAGAATAAAATGTAATTACACTCGAATGCGAAAATGAAATTTTATTCAAAATCTCCTGAGGGATTCTCACAATTTCACTCAGGATAACGAGGACGTGTAATGTATGAAATTCACGGTTCGGATTCTGGATTGTCTGTCTGCAGCCTCGGAGCGGGGGTTTTGTAACAACCTACAAATTTCGGGATTTCAAAAATTTACTTTTCAAAAAACTTTTAACATTAGAATGCAGATTTATAAAATCTGCAGCTAAAAGAAACTGATATTGAAATAATTTATCGGCAGAATTTTATTTCATATCCGACCTATACAAACCCTTTCAAACCTGGCGACTACATTAAAGAAAATTATAAAAACATTTAAATTTCATTGCTAAAAATTAATTTAAATTTATTTACTTCATTCTCCTAAGAATAAACAGCATAAATCAAAAGGGTTCACCAGCAAGAATGATTCAGCAGAAAATATTAATATGCATCTTTTTTATTGACCTTCCTTATTCGAGAAGCCGTTACACACAGTATATAAATTACGCATCATTAAAAAAACTCGGTAAATAAATCATCGTCGAGTCCCAGCACCTCGCGCACTTCGCACCGCACTTTCACTCCCCCCGCAAAAAGGTCCACCTTTTTCCTTCCCTCCGCCAACTAGACTCGGCACCGCGCCGAAAACGGACAGCCTTCCCCGTCCAGCGCTGCCGGTGCGGTTCTCGCGGTCGATTCAATTTTCCGCGTGCGTTTACACGACTAATTTTATCTCCCCCCCGGGGCTTCTTCCGCGGTCGTCGTTCTGCACGTTTTGCGAACGTTCGCTTTTTAAACGCGGCGACACGCGAGGTTTCTCGTCTTGATCGTGGCTCAAATCCGCGAGCTTCGTTGGCTTGTTCGCTGGCCTGGTTTCCGCTCGGCTCTTCGGTTACTCCTTCGGGGGATGTTTCAGTCGCCTGCAATTGAAGAGTAAGGAGCTTTTTCGTTTGTTTTTCTTGTTATGATAGCTGCTACTTTGCAGTATCGTGTTTTTTGTATGTGCAGTATTAGCTGTGAAAATCATTTTAAATATAGGAAGCTTCAAATCCTTTCAACATATAAATAAATTAAAAAAAAAAAAAAAACTGTTAACTCAGACAATCGTTACCAAACATAATAATAATAGAAAAAGAGATTTTACAGCTTCATATACCCCGAACGACTGACCCCAAAATAGAAAAAAAACAAAAGCTCACGTAAAAAACTTTCGACTTCTCAGCACCCCCTCGAGGTCCCTCTTGGTCTTGTCCCCGTCGCTCTTCTCTCCATTAATCAGCCTGCGCTGCTCCTTGTCCCTCTCCTCGCCGAGCAGTCGCTCCCTCTCGCGGACGCCGTCGGCCTCGGCCCTCCTCAGCAGGGCCGCGACGTTCTCCAGGTCCTTGCTCGTGCAGGGGGTGGAGGCGGCCGCGGTGGTCGCGGCGATTTTCGCCCCGCCGACGACGACGCTCGAACTCTCCGGGGAGGAAGTCACGTGGCGATGGCCGTCGTAATCGGCCGGCGAGGAGGACGACGAGGACGAGGAATCGTCGTAGCTCGAGTCGTAGTCGTTGGACAGGCCGTTCGAGGACAGGTCCTCGCTCTCCTCGCTCGTTCCCTCGCCGTACAGCTGGAATTAGGAGGAAGCGGGTTGTTAGGGGAGCATTGAGGCTGATTTCGTATCTGGGCGGCGAAGCGGGATTTCAGAGTTACGCCGGGTGCGACGAAGTTAGTTACTTTTTGGGGATGAACTATTTATTTGAAAGTAAATTGTATGTAGAAGTCTGTATTTATTTACTTTTGCGTAAAATATATAACATTTTAAAAGCTCTGTTCTTTTTGTTGAAGATAGAACACGAATGGCGCGTCAAAATTTTAATAAACAAAATTATAAATTTAAATAATTTTCCGAAAATTATCTTACGATCGATCATTAACACATTTGCCAGCTTCAAATCATTCGCTAATGCTTGAAGTAAATACCTAATATATACTACTCTGGCTCCAATTGAAATCGCGTGTGCTTATTTAAACGTTCGCATATCTCAAAAGGGAATACAAGGTGCGCACACGTATATAGTTAGCAAATAAGAGCCTCGCCGGCAAATCGCAATGAATGCAACTTACGGTGGTAAAATAAAATAATCAATTGGACAAACAGAAACATTTGCGCATAAAATCGCATAAATTCGGCTGCAATCGCTAAATTTATCCTTGAATTTCCAGCAATATCTGCGCCCTTTTATCTTATTGACACGTCTCCTATCCCCATAAATTATCCAGCGCGTAAACCGGTGTGAATTTCCCGGCTAAGCGGATTAAATTAAAATCGATTAGCTTAAACCGCCGATGTAATCGACCCCCCTGGATAACTGAAATTTAACGTTCGCGCGGCCTTATTTTTTTTTTTTTAAACGGTCGCGCGTAACTGCAGCGTCATATTTTAATTGCGAGCGCGCGGCGTAGTGGAGCTAAATCGATTTGCGCGCATACGTCGCGTACACCTCGTTAGTCGGGGGCCTCCGCGGAACGTTAGACGTTCCGTGCCGCCGCTGATTCGTCTGATGAGGCAAAATTATTCAGAACGCATAGGTATATATACGCGCGCGGCTCGGAATTCGCCTGAGAATTAATCACGGGGGGCGCGAATGGCGGGAGAGACGCGCGGGTTCGCCTTTATTTTAGGGGTCGTAATTGCATTTTAAATGCCGCTTGCTTTTCTAATGGATGAATTGGGGGTGAATAAACGCTGGGGGTAAAGAGAGGATAGGATACTTGGACCTATAAATTACAAGTGGTTCCGTTGGAAATACAATTTCCTACATTTTGTTGTACTGGTATGTTCGGGCGATATTGCTCGTCATGTAAATTGCCATAACGGTGCTTCATTTTAATGAATAGTTAGTCGGTTTATTAAAAAATTGAATGATGATCGAGAGATTTCATGTATACAGTTTGCTATTAACGTTACATGACGAGTGTAATCTGAATTAATGGCAATTAATTCGACTTGGTAAATTCGAATCAAAACTCTGTATACATTTTTAGTAATGTCAGAAGAGATTTATTAACTGAAAACGTCAAAGGCGATATTTTAACATACCTGCTTTTTAATTCAAAAGTTAGGCGAGGAAAAATCTTACAAAAGTGTAATAATTTTAGCATTCACGAAGAAAACTCCGTGGTTGCGGAATATTGCATCACATATTCATAAAAGGCACTAAAGTTCCTCGATAGAATATACCAAAGGCTAAGCAACTTAGGTATTTTTCTGCTCGATGTGAAAATGCATTAACTAAACTTTTGGTTCATAAACAGAATCATTCGACCAGGATGAAGTCCTTTCATTTCAGATTCGAGATTGACCTAATTCTGGAATTCACGAGACCGGATCTAATTACGTCCTGTAATGCAGCGAATTTTGAATCAGGAGTAAGTTACATTTCCTGTTTGAATGGGTAGTCTTATCAATGCTGTCAATCAATTTGTGGAAAACAATTATTTTAAATAAGTAATGGTTTAGCTTCAAAAATAATAGAATTGAAGAGGTATTTATAAGACGAACAAATTTATTTGTAGCTTTTGAAAACAATGCAATTTTAACATTAATAAAATTGAAAAAACTTCATATTTCCAGAATATATCAACTTTTACAGTTCTTTTCAAGTCAATACGAAAACAATATATGTAACAATATTGGTAAGTTCTGCTCAAAATGTAGTTTTAAATTTTTATTTTGGAACGTAATTATGGTGTTTATATTTTTTTGTGAAAGATAATCCTTCAAAAATAATGGAAAATTGTTTTTTATAAAGAGGATTAAATTTAGAACTTGGTTTTCAATATTTTATGAAACAAAACTTTAAACAATTCGAAATGTTCTACAATCCTTGTTATGTATTTTTATAAACCATCTATTCATTTTTTAGAATAAAATTGAATCTTTTATATTAAAGGTTATTGTAAAGACAATTATGCTTTACCTCTGCTAAATAGGCTTTTTTAAATAATAATATGCCAATAAAGTTGTTGTGTATTAAGTTCCAGGTATTAATAAATCTAGGTTGTTGAATCAATTGAAATACTACGTGAAAACGCAAAAAATATTGTTGTACACATTAAAAAAATTTGCAAACACCTATGCAAAATTTGCATTTTGATGAATATTTATTGTACAAAAAATTTAAGGTAGAGCATTTCATAATTTTGAATATATTTATTTAGCTTTATTAAGTAAAGTAATACTTTCCGCAAAAAAAACAGTAAGAGAGTTTTAAACGCTAATAAAGTTTACATGTAGAAAAATGAGTGCAATTTCAATTAGTTAAAACTGCATTATCTCCATAAAGTCCGTATTTTCTGTGTTATTTTAACCTTTTCTCAAAATTTTACAATTAAAAATTTTTTAAAACATAGTGTAGATCTAATAGTGTACAGAAATTTATGTAATTTCTTATCATTGTAATAACATGTATAACATTTCAAAAAATTCACTGAAAATTATTTTTATAGATTAATATACTATATTTAAAAAGGTCATCTACTTATAAAACCTGAAAAAACAGACCAACACAAAACTTCCCTGCACGACATTATTCAAAAAGCAAACTTTCCACTTCCTCATTGAAAACTCGGCACATCCGTTCGCCCCTCAAAAAATATTCCCTCCGCACAATAGAAACACTCGCTCGGGTAAAGTTCTCCGCGAGAATTAATGC
>UCOL01002302.1:0-26798 GCA_900474335.1 Ormyrus nitidulus
GTGTCCGTTTTGCCCGGCGATTTTTGAATGCCTCAACATTTCAAAATTTTTTCAACAATTTTTTATTATATATTTAAACAATAATTCATCGCTATGGTTGTATGTACTTATTTATTTTGATGTCTACTTTAGAAAAAAATTTTAATTGATTATATTTTTCGTTCTTGAGTCCATTTTTTATTCGTTTTGGCTTAAGGTGTACGTTTTGCCCGAACCTCCCCTACGGAATGGAAAGTTCAGCGTCTGACGGCGATTCGTTTGCTGCGAATGTTTAATCTGTGATCAGAGGAGCAGAGGCCCGGCTTTCGAAAGTGAATCGAGGTCCGACCGAGTTGAGCAACTCTTTGACGAAAGGGAAATCTTTCTTTTTTTGTGTAGGAAGCTACTGGTTTTTTTTTAGAATTTATTTTCATGGGGATTTGTAGAAATGCAATTTGTATTTTCTACCTGAAATTTTTAATAATGAATAGAACTTTTTCAAAGTTCGACGATAAATCCTGATGTTAAAACTATTCAAACATTTGAATAAAAACTGTTCAAAGGTGTAAGGTACATTTTATAATTCACTTTGATAAGACTTGAATTTTCATATTTTCCTAGAAACAACCATTTTCTCCCGAAAGTTTACTTGTACGCGCGAAACTAAGAAAATAACCGAAGCGAATTTCACCATGCAATGCAGGCGAATGTCTAAACAACATAGCAACCTTGCAAGTTACCGCGCGAAGTAAGTTTCGTTGTGTACCGATGCAGCGTGGCAAAATGTAGAACCAGCTGTTTTTAAGACATAGTCAAATGATGAAAGTTTATTCATAAAAACTTTAATGCTCTGCATTGGTACTGAAAACTTTGTAGTACTTTAGAGAAAACGTTATATAAAATTTGTTAACAATTCTTTCGACGTCGTATCAAAAGATTGGTAATTATAAACAATTTTTGTTAAGTGGGGACTTATAAGAACTTTACTTACAGATCGTTTATAAAGAATAAGATTTAGTTCTAAAAATGATTATATATCTAGTTAGTAAAAACCTTACTAACTAGTTTCAATTAATTAGCTCATTAACACAGATAGACAATTTTTATGTTCATTTTTGAGTTTTATTCTCACTAGAAAAAATAGCAAACGTTTTAACCAAAACCACTTATCTTACTTTTTTTTTTATTTACTTTGAACTCCATGGCTCGTTGTATTGAATTTTTCAATCGAACTTTTAAACACCACGACTCGCAGTAAATATATAAAAAAAAAAAAAAATATATCTGTTGCAGGCTGCTGTTTGAAGGATGCCGGAGCAGCGGCTAATGTCGGCTCGGGGGGCGGCGCTCTGGCTGCTGCTGCTGGCGCTGAGCGGCGGCCTTGACCTCCCGGGGGTGCTATGCTCGCCGTCCCACCGCGGCCGGCACCACGTGGCCTCGGACGAGGACCTGCAGCAGGAGCCGCTCGTCGAGGAGCAGCCGGCGGCGGCCGCGCAGCCGCCGCCGCTCGAGGCGCTGCCGAGGCCCGAGCACCTGGCCATGCCCCGGCCGGAGCCCGAGCCGCAGCAGCAGCAGCAGCAACCGCCGCCGCCGCCGCCGCCGCCCCAAGGCACCGGGGACCCCCTCGTCGTGCAGACCAAGAAAGGACGAGTCAAGGGCGCGACCCTGACCGCCACCACCGGCAAGCAGGTCGACGCCTGGTTCGGCATCCCCTACGCACAGAAGCCGCTCGGTTAGTCGATACTCTTATCAATATTCCTTCTTGCGGTGATCGATTCCGTGGGCTCCAGCGGGAGGGGTGGGTATTGGAACGACGCTGCTTCAGTGCTGGTGCAACATTGATGCAATATGTAGTATAAAATAACATCCAGGCAGAATACATTTTAATTTAATAAACCAATGTTTTTTTTTTTATTTTCGATAAAAACCGATAAATGCGAGAGTCCGGTAAAATCATGTACATGGACTTTAATAGGCAAGGTTCATCGCTCATTTTAACAAATTGACTTGTGAAAATTAAGCACCGAGAAGTCGCAAAATAAAATTGAATTCTAGTCCAGAAGGATCATTCTAATTTCTCCTCTTCAATCGCAAACTATCGATTGGACATTTCAATTTTCTACCAATAATTTTATAAAAATCATTAATTCAGTATTTTAAGAAGACGTTATCCAAAAAAAAAGAATATATATTAAAATAAAGAAAACAATTGCTTCTTTATAAATATCTTAATTTATAAAAAAAATCTTTCATCCGACTTTTAAATTTGTACAAAATCTGCCCTTAAATGACCTTACATCACTTGCCCGACAGAACTTATTAGCCATGCAGGAACTTCCGAAAAATTTATCGTCCCGGTTTCGTATTTTCTTCGGCAAGTTTTTCTATCGACTAAACCCGTACACCGCGAGTCGAAAAACTTTTCGTCGGTTTCTCCCCATTATTCTTTTAAAAGTTCAAACTCCCGACGCGAAAGTTGAAAAAAAAAACTCCGACGCGCCGATAAATCGCGCGAGAGAAACTTTTTCACGGTCACTCGTATTTTCGGACGGAAAAAAAAGAAGTGTAATATCCCCGCCCCCCTTTATACGTCGGGCTCCTTTCGGAATGGAATTTGAAATTTGTCACCTAACAACCTTGCCGCGCGAGAGAGCCGGGCGTTAAGTTTTCAATAGCGTTTTCCCTGCGCTCTGATATAACGAGAAATAAAAGGGGATTTACCGCCAGAGTTATCTGTATACAGCTTTAACTCAGAAATTTGTGCCGGAACGGAATAAGACCGGAATCGACTACAATAGCTTTATGATTTTGGTAAAGAAATTCGCGATTGGAGATGGCGATTACGTTTTTATGATCTTGGAGTTACCAGTTGATGTCTTTTTTTATAACGTCTAAAGGTACTGAGCAGTACACAGACTAGCCTATTACGTTTCATTACCTAATTTGCTTAGCACTTGCAAAAATGATTTAATAATAGTGGATACGGATTGAAAAGAAAACTAAAGTGGATAGTATAATTTTTATAGTTGAAATAGGTTTCGATTAGAATAAATAAATAAATTACTTGGATTCAATGGAAGTCTTAAGTATTAAAATAAAATAGAAACAATTGAACGGGACAACAAATTTCGTATATTAGTCAAGTAAAGCCATCAGGTATTCGGGGAAACAAAAGGGCGGCAGCCGAGCAAATGATTGCGTTCGAGTAGCGAGGAGAGGACCTCTTTGTGTACATACGTTCGACTACAGACGTTTAGCGCAACCTTTGAAGGAGTAAACGTTCGAAGGACTCTTTAATACAGGCGGCGGGAGTCGACGGCGCGAGCAACTTCAGGATTTCGCGGATGCCTGGCTTCTAAGGCAGGGTCTGTCTGCACTGTCTTACTGATGATTACAGAAGGCAGACCCGGGACGAAACGCAATAAATAAAACGGGTTATAGATTGAGAATAAATATTAATAATTAAATCGCGAGGTCGGCAGAAATTTGAATATTATAATTAATTGCGTTCGAAGTCTACTTATAAGTACGTATTAGTTAAATATAATATAAGGCGGTTTATTTGATTATTCAGATTGTGGCTTACATTCCAAAAAAAAGAATCAGGCAAAGAACAGCGAAAAATGAAGATTTCGGTGTTAAATTTAATTCATAATCATTTGTTTAAAGTCACTACATACGGATTACGTGCCAATAACTGCCTTTTTCCGGATAAAGTCGGCGAAAAACTCGCTTTATCTTGACCGACTTCCTAAATAATACAACTAATAGAATATCTCTGTTTTTTCATAAATATTTTTAATTTATTGTAATAGTTGAATGATAAAATATAGAATGAGAGATAATCAATGTTTAAAAACCATTACTTACTAATAAGAGCCCATTTTTTTGCTAAATAATTAACCATTTATTTCAGTCAAAGCAAAGTGAATTGAGAACATTTTAAGTGCTTTAAATTTAGAGTATGCTGAATTTTAAGTGCAACGTAAATAACATAAAATACGCTGAAATAGCACTGAAAATAGATCTGAAAATAATTCGGGAGTCTCTCATTTAAAGTGCGCCATTAAAATCCTAGCACCGAAACAGATATAGCATCAAACGGTATGCAAAATTACACAAGTAAACTAAATAGTTCGAAAATAGATATTACACGTAAAAAAAGTTATCGAAACAACCACATTTTCTGTTAACTGTATCCAATTGATTTTTCGGTTGACTTGATAGAATTTTGTATTGAAGAGTTAAATGTTGAGTTAACAATACTTATCTCACCTCAATCCCCCTTACAGTCCAATACTTTCTCCTCCAGCTCGCCGAAACCTTTGACATCGGAAGCTAAATTCGAAAAAAAAAAAAACCGACCGCGATCTCTTTCAGGTAACCTGCGGTTCCGGCATCCGCGGCCGGTCGAGGCCTGGGAGGGAGTGCTGAACGCGACGAGTCCGCCCAACAGCTGCGTCCAGATCCTGGACACGGTGTTCGGCGACTTCTCCGGGGCGATGATGTGGAACCCGAACACGCCCCTGAACGAGGACTGCCTCTACGTGAACGTCGTCGTGCCCAAGCCTCGGCCTACTAATGCCGCTGTCATGGTATGGATATTCGGTGGTGAGTTCCCCTCCTCAAAGCGCAACAGCGAACCAGAGTTATGTGTACACGGCCAACTTTTTGCGGCCCAGGGGCGGCTACTGATGCTTTCGTCGCTTGGGTCAGCGAAGCTGTTCACTCGTGATGTTAATAATGTTGGCCAACGTTTTGAGAAATTTGTCGAGCGGGCGGTAGAGCTGGGCCCTGTAAAGTATATACGGCGTGTTATTGGAAACGATTAAAAAAAAAAAAGCTTCTCTCGCCAAAATCAAGCCTACTTCAATAAAGAATAGTAAAGAAAGTAAAAGTCGATCTGGCAGCACAAAAATAGTATTGATTCTGAAAGAGGGTAAGAAAAGTTAGAGTTCGGCCTCACTCGTTCTTAACAAGGACCTAGTTTTGATATTGGCCCAGCTCTTTTGATACCTGCTTTGATTCCTCGACAAATGATTCTAATTTGCCCCGTAAATTGCTTTATTTTCAAAATATTTTATTGTAAGAGTTAAAATAGACTATCTTGTATAATGATTTCAAGATGTAGAATGAAATTTCTTGCAATTAATATAGTTTTTGTAAGATTTTTTTTTGTAGAGAACAGTGACATATACATTTCTTGTAATTTAGTTTTGATTGTGAAGTAAAAGCAGCTAATATTTCAAAACACGCAAGATTTGCTAACATTGTCGTGACTCGATATTGTTACGATATGAGTTGTTAGAGGTTGTTGCCATTTCATTGTAAACCGGTCAGTTAGTCACATGTAATCAATTGAAACTCGCGAGATAATCAAAATTACCGCTTTGCAGACTTCATTACATTTAGTAAAATAAACAAAAAAAGAAAACAACTAATTTTACACGAAGAAGATAACCTTCGTCATTTAAAAAAAACATGAAAAACTGCGAGCAATCTCCGCGGAAAAGCAAAGCTCCGCAGCTCTCTCTCTCTCTCTCTCTCTCTCTACGCCACACCTCCGCCTGGCCGCTCGAAAAGTTCCCCGCTGCTTTCTCGTTCTCAGGCGGCTTCTACTCGGGCACGGCGACCCTCGACGTCTACGACCACCGGACGCTCGTCTCCGAGGAGAACGTGATCCTGGTCTCGATGCAGTACCGGGTGGCGAGCCTGGGCTTCCTCTACTTCGGCACGTCGGACGTGCCGGGCAACGCCGGCCTCTTCGACCAGATGATGGCGCTACAGTGGGTGCGCGACAACATCGCCGCCTTCGGCGGTAATCCCGACAACGTCACCCTCTTCGGCGAGAGCGCCGGAGCCGTGTCCGTATCCATGCTGCTGCTCTCGCCGCTCTCTAGGTAATTATTGCTCTCTGCGCTGATTTGTATACTTGGTTCAGATTGCTGGGGAGGAGAAGACGGGAGAGCATATACATTAGTAAATCTCTTATAGTACTTGACTATAATACTAGACTACTATAGTAAATACTGTAGGTATACTATAATAAGCGTCGAAAATATTATAGTTTAACTATCGTTTGAATACAATTTAAAGGTTTTTAGGAATAAGAACACTTTCGAGATATGACCTTTTTCCGTAAAACTGTTTATCTGAATCTACTAGTCAATTAATAGATCTTGATGAAATGATATTATAATATCTTAAAATTTACGAGAGATATCACAATTATAAAGTAAAAGGGCATATCTCTTTTATATAGGCATACAAAAGCTTTAAATTCGATTTCCTCAAAACGCAGTTTTTCGAGAAATATCCTTCTTCCTAAGAACTCTTCAATTATAATTTAATTATAATATATTTTCTATTATAGTCACTTACTATAACTTTTTTTACAAGGGATTAAAATATTCCGGCAACCTTCAATTTTCGAAATAAACGACGACAAATAAAAAAAAGAAAACTCTGCCCCCCCAGGCACCTGTTCAACCAGGCGATAATGCAGTCCGGCTCGGCGACGGCGCCCTGGGCGATAATAACCCGCGAGGAGTCGATAATGCGCGGTCTGCGGCTGGCCGAGGCGGTGGGCTGTCCGCACGACCAGTCGAACCTGCGCGCGGTCATCGACTGCCTCCTCACCAAGGACCCGGTCGACCTCGTCAACAGCGAGTGGGGCACCCTGGGCATCTGCGAGTTCCCGTTCGTCCCGGTGATAGACGGCGCCTTCCTCGACGAGACGCCCCAGAAGAGCATGCAGACCGAGAGCTTCAAGAAGGCCAACATCCTCATGGGCTCCAACACCGAGGAGGGCTTCTACTTCATAATCTACTACCTGACGGAGCTGTTCCGTATCGACGGCGTCGACGACGTCAAGGTGTCGAGGGACGAGTTCGTCAGGGCGGTGAGCGAGCTGAATCCCTACGTGAGCTCGATCGGACGTTACGCCATTATTTACGAGTACACGGACTGGCTGAGACCGGACGATCCGGACGCGAACAGGAACGCCCTCGATAAGATCGTCGGCGATTATCATTTCACGTGTAACGTCAATGAGTTCGCCACCAGGTACGCCGAGACCGGGAACAAGGTCTACATGTACTACTACACGCACAGGTCAGTGTTTTTTGGCTTTTTAATCTGGTAACTATAATTGCGAATATTCGAAAGACGGAGTAAGTTGGGTATATATGACATCGGGAGTCGACGAAAAATCAAATGCTCGACCTCGGAATTTTTCATTTTGCTGAAATATTCATGCGGGAGGAGTTAATCCGAATCTAAATTAGGGACGGAATTTTTTCCGCCCCATTTCTGCTATGCAAATTGTTATGCCACTGTCCCATTTGAAAGTCAAAGTAAAATTTCGATATTTACATCAATTTTTCGGGTAACAAGGTTACATTCAACGGCTTTCGATGCAAATGTCACCAATAAGCTCCCATCAGTGTTTCCCACTGAAAAATGACGAAACCATTATACTGTCAAATATTGCTCCCACTGAATTTTGCATGAAGAATATTTTAATATAATTAAAATCAACATTAAGAACAGCAACTTTATTGAGCAGCATTTGTCTCATGTGGTAAAGGCATCGTTTATTAATCAATCTATCTTGAAACAACAGAGTTTTTAAGAAGAACTCTAAAGTCAATTTTCCTCTAATTCGAAGTCAAAAATACAAAAATTATAATACTACAAAAATTCTGTTTATACATTGATATATTTTTTTAAAGAATAAATTAGTCAAAGAAATTGAAAATACTTACCATTGAAATCGAACTCTAAAACAATTAGCCGTAATAGCTTTAAAAATTCCACGCTCGCAGATCTCAAAACAATCCGTGGCCAAGGTGGACGGGCGTCATGCACGCCGACGAAATCAGCTACATTTTCGGCGAGCCGCTCGACTCCACCAAGGGCTACACGCGCGAGGAGGTGCACTTGTCCAAACGGATGATGAGATACTGGGCGAACTTCGCTAAAACCGGGTAAGGACTCGACGTCGCTTTCGCACTTTTATCTCTCGCACTGCTCCCGCTGACGAACCACTTTTTTTAATTTACTTCGAAATTTTGTTTCACATTGAATAAATTGTAATACATAGTAATAAATGACAGAAATTTTCGTTTGGCCAAGAAGTAAGAATGATAGTTTTATTAAAAATTCAAAATTCAGCCCGACTTTTTAATGACGTTCAGAAACTGTATTCCGACGCCCAGAGCTCGTCGAGCAAAGTTCAGAGAAAATTCGCGCAAAAGTCCGAACCTTCAACTCTAAAGATCAAAGAAGCTTTTTCTTATACAAGCGCCGGAAGTTGCAAAGCGCCTCGTCCGCGCATTATTTTCGACGCAGCCGCACGCGCCGCGCCAGCTTTGCGCGCGCAACTGTTCGGGGAACTTTTTTCGCCTCGAGCGCGGCTCCGTTTCTTGCGCGCAAAGCGAGGCCGGACTTTGCGTTGGGAATTTTTCCAAGCGCAGATTATTCCGAATGAGACCTTTTTTTTTGCAAAGTGCGCGTTAACGAATTTCTTAATTCAATTAACGAAACTTTTAGATTACTTTATCTTTCGACAAAAGTGATTATTACATTTCACGCGAATTTTGAAATATAATCGCTGTGTGCTCAGATTTTGAAATTCGCAGACGAGGTAGTCCCCGCGGACTACCCGTACAAATTGGGCGCAGCGCACCCCGGACTATTTGAGAGTCAGACGTTGCCCGCACCCTTATTTCATTTAGTAAATTTACATCCCTTCGCCCGCTTAAAATTCCGCGCTCTCCGACCCGCCGTTAATTTAATAATACAGTTCGCACGCCACCCAGCTTCGATCGCAATAACTCTTGAAAAACTGAAAAAAGCAAATAATCGTCCGTCTCTCTGCCGACAGAGACCCGAACATGGGCGACGACGGCTCCTCCTGGACGGAGGTGACCTGGCCGGTGCACACGGCGACGAAGAAGGAATACCTGACGCTGGCCACCAACACGACGGAGATCGGCTACGGACCTCGGGTGAGGCAGTGCGCCTTCTGGAAGAAGTACCTACCCCAGCTGCTCTCTGCCACTTGTAAGTAACTTAGCTCCCCCCAACTTACCCCCGCTAATTCCTTTTGCCGGAAATTGGGCTCGAACTTAGTTTCAAACTTCGAGTAGTGCCCGGGTTAAGAGGCTTTGGGAGTTGATTACCGATTAAACGCTTCCCAATTTCGAGGAGGGAGTTCATTTTTGGCGAGGGAGGAACGCTTATTTTGACAGTGGGTCGGCCGATTTTCGACGGGAATTTCTTTTTTCCCTTGTGAAAACAAAGAATATACTTCATTCCCTCTTGTTTAAACCCATAAATTACACTATATTTAGAGTAATTTAAAAAAATAGCCAACCCGCTAATGAATCCAATGAGTTTTCAAAGTCTAGCAACTCCCCCAAATGATCTTCCCAACAAAATATCAAAATAAACCCTCGCCCCGTTTAACGAAACATCGCCTCCCGAAAGTAAAAGACTTCCGGTTAAACGGAGTCTGGTCGAAATAACGCGCAGGACTCTCGAGTCGGAGGTTCCTCGGGGTTAACGCACTCGGGCAGACCTTAAAGTTCCGCGACGTTTCGCGGTTGGCAAATTATCCCCCCGCGCCGGGACAAGTTTTCCGCCAAGTTCCAGCGGTCCACCGAGCCGAGTTTACCGAAGGAGTTGATACCCGCGAGGAGAATATTCGTCCGGGCGACGTTGCGCGCCGAGTTTTCGCCCGGGATTCGTTCGGATTTCGAAGGGCGCACACACCTGTAGGTATACCACGAGTACTTTTACGGTAATTAATGCGGGTATCGCAGGGGGTGGTTGTAATGCGATGTCTTTTAATGCTACCGGTCTGTTGCTGATCCTTTCGAGCGTCTCTTAAGTAGTCCATATTTGTATGTTCAAAAATTTTGGTAATTTCGACTCCCTGATTAATAGTTAAATAATTGCAGATATACTTGGATTTGAATCTTTCTAAAATTCAAAGAAAAATTAAGATTTTTCTACTAGCCACCTAAACTAGTCACCTTTAAAACGTTCTCTTTACGGTTCTTTGTAATTTTATTTAAAACTATTAACGCCCAAAAGGCCCAATAGCCCATTGTTTACCGCGCGAAACACGCTTCCAACAGCTTCATCAACCTCGAAAATGATCCCAAAAGCAGTGAAAGCACTAAAACCACCCACTCGAGATCCAATTGAATGATCTTCGCACTCGAAGCGGCGGCCGGCGGCCGACAGCGGCGTCGGCTCGCGCGGAATCGTAAGAACGTGCCGCTCGCTCGCGAGCCAATCGGCACCGGCCGCTCGCCGTCAATTGTCTCTCGCCCGAATGACACCTGTTGAGTGCGGAAGTGCATTCGGCGGCGCGCGAGCGGAGAGCGGGGCCGAGGCTCGATTTATTGTCTTTGCACTCGATTTGAGGGCCTCGCCCGATGCTTTTCCCCGACGCGGAGCTCGTTCGCTGCCGCCGCCGCCGCCGCCGCCGCGGGGATGCGCGATTCGGGGAGCGATCGGATGGGGGCGATGCCCGGTTTCTGTCGGGGTTAACGGCGGTGCTTGACGGTTTGTGTTCGCGGCAGTAATTTAATGTTTGATGTAACTTTGGCGCACTGAAATAAGACCGAGTTTAGTTCCTTTTTTAAAAGTGGGTTTGTTATTTTTTGTTTTACCAATCGTTTAAATTACAATGTGAGGTAAAAAATAAAGTGAAAGAAAAAACATTTTTCTAAACTATATTTGTGTAAAGCGTTGACGTAAAATACAAAAATGAAAAAACACTCTTCCAACCTATTACGAAAAAAAAAAAAAAAAAAACAACGTTCAATTCACTTTATTCTTTTGCGAACGTAAAACAAGCAATACTTTTTATTTTCAAGCAAACATTCTGTTTTGACTATTTCGCAAAAAAATACATCTTTTTTTACACAGTAATGCAGCGGCATTCGAAAAAGTGATCTCGTTTGTTTACAAGGCTATCTCGTTCTGCACTTTATTTTGACAATCGACTACAGATAAATCAATATCAATCCAGCGTGAAAAAAAAATCCTATATTATCGCTGCAGTATCGCTTTCTGCAAACGCATAAAATGCATAAAAAAAAATCTTCCGCGAAAAAGTGAGTGTCAGTTACCCAATAGCAATAAAACATTTCAAAAATCAGTTTCCCAAAGTAATTCTCGAAAATCTCTCTCCCGCTGAAGTATTCGCGAAATTTAAACCGGGATAAAACTTGTTTTTCAACTCTGTTTCCAAACAAAAATTGTTCGTTTCAAAAGATTAACTTAATTAACGTAAATACTTTGCGCGCAAGAAGGAAAGGAATCCTTTGACGAAAAGCAGCACACACCCGTAAATCCCCTTTAACTATTCGCGCCGTAAAAGCTACTCGGCGGTATTAACTTCAAGTATTAATTAGAGTCCTTTGGCAGAGACGGCTCGTCGCGTAAAAATGAAAGAGCCGGCGGGGAGAGGACGAAGAAACGCAATTTCCCGCTCCTCTCGCGGAGAGAACGAAGGCCCGAAGAGAAAAAAAATGAGCGTCGCGATATGTATTTCCGAAGCGCGATCGAGAGGCCGGCGAAAAAAAAGGGGCGAGAACCATTACATGATTTATTCAGCGACCGTGTCGAGCTTGAAAAAGGGAAGGCGAAAAAATTGCCAGGGCAGAAGTTGCGTGCGATGAAAAAAGTCGAGCGCGTTCTTGGAGGGACGACGTGGATGAATTTTCAAGCGATTTTCTTCCTCGGGACGATGGAATGTAATTTCGATTGATTTTTTATTGGTAAAATTGCTGAATTCGTTAGGCATTTCTATGGGGATAAAATGTAAGTATTGCGTTATAGATGTTTACTGATTATTTTTACAAGTAGTACGTATTGATTTCGGTCAGACTCCTCCGTTCTACAATTTATTCCATGGCTTTAGAACGATTTTTAAATTAAAGTTCTTCTTTTAGTAAACTTTGAAACTTTTGCTTTTATTTATACGTATCCTTTCCCCTAAATTTTGAGTACGCTTCGAAGCTTATTAACTGTGCAAAAAATCACTCGACTTACAAACGAACGAATACACCAACTTTTTCGAAAAGTCTCGTAGAGTCAAGCGACGGCTGTGACTTTGTGTTTTCCTTTTACAACTAATACGCGGAGTGAACCGGATAATTACTGACTGCCGGTGCCGTAATGTTAGCCATTACATACAAAGGAGGATGCCCAAGGGTGTACTTGAATCCTTGCGCTTGAAAGCAGAACCCGCGAAAGTGGTAGGGTTGGTTGCAGTACAATGGAGCGATAAATTGCAGAGTGGATGTATTTTTCGAAATTTGAGAATTGTAATTTAATGCAAATTCTTGAACAAAAATCAATTCAGATGCTAATACTAATACTTTTAATTAATAAAGTTTTGTTGGTAATTGTCAAGTTGTCTGCTATCTTTATTATTATTAAAAAAAATGAAAACTTTTAAATAATAAATAGTAAAAAGTTTGTTTAAAACAAATATTCACAATAATATTCCGAAACATGCTCGAAAAAACTGAAGTAATCCAATTAAATCATCGTTAAAGCTTTGAATCAACTATGCACGAACACTCGATACTCTGAAATTAGTTCTAAAACAAATGGAAATCACTGAAAGTTACCAAACTAAAAAAACGGAAAAATCGAGTTTTTCTGCCCGAATTTATTTTATTTATTTATTTTTTTAATATAAAGAACACAAATAAAACTTCTACCTTAACTTTTCTTATCCTGTTATCGCAGATATCTCAAAACACGAATTACCAACCAAATCAAAAAATGAACACCAAAATCTCGTACAAAGCACTTACGCCCCGACGAGAGAAGAGCGCAAAAAGCATCCTCGGCCAGAGATCCTGGCTCCGCTAACGAGGCCGTTAATTCCGCAGCCGCGTCGCCCGTCTGATTACATTATTACGGGCGATCGCATCGCTCGAGCGGCTGTTTTACTCGGGGCGTCCGCCGCCGACCACCGCCGCAAAGGACTTAATTAGCAATATGAAAACTGGCGAGCTGCGCGCGGCGCGGCCTCTAATTAAGTACGGAGAGCAAGGCGCATATCCGATATCTCGGGCTGAACTTACGCCACTCGACGTGTCTCGGAGGCGCGTTTCGCCTTTCTTGCCGGGCTGCGCTTCGTGTCTGCTGCGAAGGTGGAGGGATAAGTTTTGAGTTATTGGATTTTTGGGGCTCTGCTTGCAGGATCTATTGTGACGTTAGAAGCTTACTTTTAAGGATTTTTTAAGTTTTTTTGGTGTTTGATAGTTTTTTTGACTAAATTTTGCAGTGAAAAATGGCTTGCTATTTTTTTTTATCTTCAGTAAGAAATTGGTATTCGTGTTAAAAGAATCATTTTTAAAGTTATCTTTAAAAATTAAAATATTGTTAGAAATTTCTAAAAACTTCCGTTTTTGTTTTACTAATTTTTAGCGAAAGGTGAATAGTTAACAGTGAAAGATTATAGAGCTGTATTATTATACTTTATTATTTGGTCTGACCATTTATGCACTTTACTACTTGAGGCGATACATTACCAAAAATCAGAAAAAGAACAGTTTTTAAAACAAATTAAAAGTTTTCTGAATTTAAATATTTCATGCGAAAAAAGATGAAAAAGTCTTTCAACCTTGTCAGTCCCTCGTTCTAAAGCACGTTAATCATTTTGCAGCTGTATGCATATCCTCGTAAAATTGATGCTAAAAATATACAGGAAGTATTTTACCTTAAAACTGTCTCTCCACTATAAAAAATATCGTGGGAGGATGTGCCAAAACGGCGTTTAAACTTTAAAGACTCTATTTTAAGATGCTTTTAGTAAAATTGCTGCACGATTTTTTTTCACTCGGATATTACCGCGAAAATTCAACATATGAAAAACGCCCTTGCCAAATTCAGTTTGAAGATAGATTAAAATGTACTTTTCTGCGCGCAACTCAAGTCTATTTATCTATGAGTTGCACTCTGAAGTACTAAAATTATTTTTAAAAAAGGCACTTCATCATTTCTATAGCAAACAATGGACTAAAAACACAGAGAACTGAATTCTTCTGAAATTAATTGAAATATTTAAGTGATGGACAAATTTTCTCGATGTCTGACCAAATTAAAGTTGCACCACTTACCCAAACAATGTCAAGAACATTGCATCATCTTGTAATCCAAAGATCAAAGAAGACATAAATATCACGTCAAGTAATTAAAAAGCAAGTCGCGAATTACTCTTATTGTAAGTCAGTTAGCATCATTCCTCTGAACGTATCGCTTGACCTTTTTATAATAAACTTTTATAATTCTTTTACATAAAATTTGGATTCGTAGGCAAAAAATCGCTCCGGTTTTTTTGTGATTGAAAGTTCAAACGTGTTCTTAACTTCGTGTTACTATTAATACATTTTATTATACTCTCTCTATCTATAAATATGAATTTTACATTATTTTCGCGAAAATCAGAACCTTATTATATAAATACTTAAAAATGCAAATTATTAACCAGAATTTTCTGTGGTAAATATTTATACGCTGAAAATTGTGCAATTATTTTGAATTAATATTCATTTTATCTTTTTTTTAATACTAACATAAGAAATAACGATCTCAAGAAAATCTCTTGCTGGGCAGCTCATAATTTAATGGACTTATCAACTCTTTTTTTTCTCATCGCGTAAAGTAAGATGATGCAATATTACATGATTGTATTGGTAAGCATGCGTTTATATAGTTATAAATACAAGCGGAACTCAAATTACTATTAGCGTTACATTATTGAAACTATAAATCTCAAAAGCTTAAAAGCATACTTCAGCAATCCTCAATAAAATTTTATTTTAGTACATATTTATTGCCCATATAAATAATGGAGTTATATTTCAAAATTATCGCGTCTTTCCACATTTTCACGCTATAAATTATAATTGATCTTTCCAAAGAAGATATACGTGTAATAAACGCGCAATAAAGCAAGTGAAGCACTAAAACTGATAACTTCCACCTTGAAGTCTTCTCACATAAAATCTGCATCAAAATTATTTAAGCGCCCGTAATAAAAAAAACAATTACGCTTTTGTCAACAAACAGTTGCACTTTTTAAATTCAGAATGCGAACCAATTTTTCTCCTCGTCGCTCCGTACCGTTTCTCCGGGAGAACCATAAAGAAATCTACGAATAAACCAACCATACATTTCATTTCACAACGTAAACAAGCAAGAGATCTGAATAAAAAAACTGATTGAAGCAAACGCCCGCGCGCCACTCCATCCGCAAAGCGATCGATAATAAACCCGACTAACGAGCTCTTTCCAATCGCACAGCAGAAGACTTAATTACCCCGGCAGAGCGTGCCAGCCGCGCGACACTTCGCTCGTCTCGCTTACACGTCGATCGACTTATTACGCAAATAGCAGGAAAGGGCGGCGGGGGAGCAAAGAAGAGAAAAAAAAAAGAAGAGCCAGGCGTCTGGCCGCGCTTCCTCGCCGGCAGCTGCGATATCGCTGCGGCAATTTTTCGCTGCATTGTCATCTTTATTCCGCTCTCGGCTGCGATTTGCCTAACGGCGCGTCGGCGGGGGGCGCGGAGCCTCGAGATAACTGCTCCCGGATTTCTCTCGTCGCGCAATCTTTTCCGGCGCCTTTGTCCTCGTAGCCGGAGATTTTTCTCCGGAGGGAGAGAGAGAGAGAGAGAGGACACTACGGCCCGGAATTGAATTTTTCATGCGAAAGTCGATGCGCACTTTTTTCCGCTGTTTTTTTCTTCTTGCCTCTTTTGTAAAGGGAGTTTTACGGGAGGGACGTGACGGCGACTTATTTTATCCTCGTTAAAGTTCCGGCCGGGAGGCTTAATTAATTTTGGAATTACGTTCTTAACCGAGGCGCGGTGTGCGACGGTGCATATTGATATTTAGCCTCTGGCTTTCTTTTATCACGGGACTGGTTCAAGATGCTGTTGTTTGCAAGAGTGATCAATTTTTTTCTGATTTTAGTAATCGCAAAATTTCATTTGTAATAAATCACAGGAAGTGCGTATTAAAGTTGATTCCCAAAAAATTTTTAATTAATTATATATCTTAAGATTTTTAATTAATATAATAATTATATCTAGGACTCTCACAAGAAAAACGAAACGTATAGATACAATTTTTCCTCCTTTTTTACGATTAAAAACTTAAAAATAAAATTGGTTTTAGTTCTAGTATTTTAATATTTATATATCAGAAGTTTGACACAATTAAATGATTCAGTTCCTAGTGCTGTTCTTATTACTGATCCTAAAGTTTTTTGTAGTTTTATATCTTATTATTTACAAATCCTTCAATTCTCCAATTTGAAATTTTTGTGATTTCTAGAAGGCTTTCGAGAGAAATAATTTATTTTGAAAAAATCCATTTTTTTTAGAAAAATCGGCTTGAACTTTCTTGTTGATTTTTTGACCGCAAAAGTGTTTTGGAGAAAAAAGAGCAGGAGAAAATTTATCAATCTGTGTGTTTCGTTTTCTTTTAGGAGTCATAGTATATTTTATACAACAAATGACGCCGCTGACTGGTTTCTGGTGGAAGCTCCCTCGCACAAAAATATCATGCCGAAAAATATACCCCTCTTTACAAAAATATCTAAAACATCGTTTCATATTCACTTTGAAAGCTCACACTCCAGGCTACGCTCGCGGAATATTTTTAATGACGAAAAAAGTGATCACTCAACTCCCCAAGTTAAGAGCCGTAATTCAAAGATTGTTTACCGTCCCCGGCAGCCGATCAAAGTAAAAACCCGCGGCATCGACATCTCAACACGAAAAGCGTTTTAACTCGGAGCCGTTCTGCCCGCCGAGCCTCTCCCGGCTTTCTTATCCCGCCCGATCTTAAAAACAGCGATTCTTGCTTCTCCTCTCCCCCGAGAGAACAAAACGAGCTTCGCGCTTAAGGCTTGGCAGCTCTCTCTCTCTCTCGGCAGCGAGGAAGTGCGAAGAAGAAGTCGAGAGGGAAAGAGACAGGGGTGCGAGAGGGGGGAGGAGGGAGAGATAAAAAGAGGAGCGCGCGTTTAAAGAGCCGGGGCCACTGCCCTACAACGCCAGCAGTGGATGCAGGCGCGGCTAAAAATAGGACCTCCCCCGCCCGCTCTCTCTCTCTCTCTCTCTCTCTCTCTCTCTCTGCAGCAGCAGCGACGCGCGGGCGCTCGCTCGCTTCTTTCTCCATGCCGGAGCCGTGTGTGTGCGCGCTTCAGACCCTTGGAGGGGCAGGCACGCGTAACCTTAAAAACGGCAGCCCTTGCCGAGGTTCATGTCGCGGATGACTGAGCGAGGCCGTTACTACTTGGAGGGTCAAGTCGGCCGACGCGCTGCGAATTGGGGAAGTGGGTGAATCGCTTCTTTCTTTGCTTGCTTTGTTTTCCGGTTTTTTTTTTCTTGCTGTTTTCCGGATGCTCTTTTGGCGAAGCTTTATTTTACCGATCGTTCCCTGATAATTATCAATTTACTAAACAATCTTTCTTTATCGAGTAACTAAACGATCCTTCTACTTCCGTCGAAACGAAAGAAACAACTCATCTTCCCAAAATCCATCTCCGCCCTCGAAAACCCGTCCAAGCCAATCGCTCCGTTCCCCCCTCCTATACATCAGCCTGCCAAAAACCGAGGCAAGAACGGCGCGTCGACCAGAAAAAAGGAGCGTCTACCTTTCGGAGCCAGAGCGGGGGGAGGGGGTACTATATGCATCAGCGACTTGGCCCACATTCGCCCGCTGAAAATTCATAAGCGCTGCTGCGGCGCGCGGCACCATCGAAAACTGGAGCGCCAAAACAAAGCGCGATCCGCCGGGCGGGAAAAAGAAAAAAAAAATCGCGGCGGCCCCCCACCCGCCCCCCGAATTATATGGGGGGAGGAGCGGGCCTTCGGCGCGCTAGCCGGGTAACTGGGTTATGACGTCGATCCGCCGCCGACAATAGGCCTCGGGATGCGTCGTCTGCTGTCTCTGACGTCACGCGAGAGCGCGCGCCACTCCCCCACCCCCGGACCCCCGCGGCGCGGAACGCCCGAATGCAAATTCGTCGCTGCCGCCGCCGCCGCCGCCGCCGCTGCTGCTGTTGCTGTTGCTTCGTTCCGTGTATCCAGGAGCGAATCTGGGTGGCGTTGTTGTACGGAGGCTTCTCTCTGGGAGTCTATTGCGCTTTTTAACTTTTCGCGGTTGGGCTAAGCGGGGGACCGTGATATGCTTCTTTTTTTACTATTGTTTCGAGCTTTTTTTATTGGGAGCATTGGTGCATTGGTGATTCTTTAGTCGCGAAATTAAAGTTTGGGTTTATGGTTGAGTGTGGAAATGGGTAAATTATTGTTTTTTTATATTTTTTCTAAAAATGGTTGATCTGCAATTTTTGTTTAATAAGTAGTGTTCGCATTTGGAATTGGTCGATAATGTCGCTTGCAATTTAAAAGTTTAATTAATTATAAATTTCTTCAATTTAATAGTCGTGATAAGATTTAATTTTTACTTCGTAAGATAATCGAAACTCTAATGCGCTATAAATTATGTAAAGATTCCTTATTCTACATCAATTTCTTTAATAAATTATTATTTTGCTTTTACGCCAAGACTTATCAATTTATTTTTCGATCAAGAAAAATTTCTTTTTCTGGTAATGCAAGTAATTCTTACGTAACGCATATAAAAACCATTTGCGCAGAAGATAAATCAGAATAAAAGGCTTTTTCATTATCGCCTTGTTTTTTGAGTTGTTTCATTTGAAACAATTCAAAAAACAAGTCAAAAATACCCTTACAATTTATCCCATTCCATTATTCATGATCCCCCCCAAAAAAGGCAGAGAAACCATTTCATTTCGTCCGGCAGCTAAAGTAAAATTCAATCGATGGAAGCGAAAAGCCGGATTTCGAAAATTCACTTCCCCGCACAGCGAAAGCGAATTCCAAATCCCCTTTCCCATGAAAAATTGAAACGGTAAACTGTAAAATTCGATAGAACTCGGGGGAGAGGGGCGGAGGAAAAAGCCAGAAAGATCCCCTCCGAAAAAAAGCGAGGACCACGGCAGAGAAGAAAAAAGGCCCCTCGTCTCGATATAAATTCGGTCGGACTGCGCGAAAATCCGAGCCCGGCTCGCGGCGTGCATGAAAGAGCAATCGGACGTGCTTAGGAGCTCGCCGCCGCCGCCGCCGCCGCCGATGAAAGAAAAATGAGCGGCGCGTCGCGGCGATGCAAAGCGAGCGACCGAAGGAGAGAGAGAGAGAAAGAGAGAGAAAGGCCGAGCCAATCGGGGCTCTCAATTTTTCAGGCTGCCGCATAGGACTCTGGCCTTTCTCCTCCCCGAGGATTCGCGCGAGGAGAAAAGGAGCCTCGCGCTCTCTCCGGGTGGTATGAAGTTGTCGCTTTTTGCAGGCGCGGCTTTTCCGCCGAGCGCTGGCGGAAAAAAGCGGCTCTCTCGCTGGAATTGAACGCCGAGGTTTTGCGAAATTAGCGCCGGGACACTGGCAGGGAGAAGAATGGCGGCCCGTTGCCCCGGGCTTATTTTCTTAATGTACTGAGGTTTTTTTCTTTTTTTTTTTTTAACTAAGTTAATTAAAAAGCGCAGGGCTAATGTGTTTACTCGATAATAAAATCGGAAAAGAGACGTGAGGGATGAGAATAAAAAATATGTTAATGATTGAAAAGCCGGGGAAAAAGTGACTTTTTAGAGGAAATTGAATGGTAGTAAATTAGAAAATCTATTTAAATAATTTTTAATTTATCGTATAAACATAGAGAACTCGATAAAAGATGATTTTAATAATTCAGAAATTGCTAAGATAATTGCATATTAATGTTTTAATTACTTTCAGTTCTTGATATATCTGGAAGATTTATAATTGGGTCACATATTAATTAATAAAAAAAGTTTTCACAGCTCATCTCTTCCAATTACTGTTTACTATTTAAAATCATTTCAATTAGTAAACTATTCATTAATGTTATATAGTCTCAATCCTTCTTTTCAATGCACAACGTCATTCTAACAGACCGGAAAACCTTTTACGTTACAAAACTTGAACTCAAAGTCCGCTTATCATTCCCCTTTAAAAAAAGAAGCCGCACACCGCGGAAACCCTCATCCGGCAATAAAAGCGTCATAAAAGCAACATCTTCCCAGGCGGCATAAGCAAATAAAAGCTCGATACGGCGACCGGCGGAGCATCGCTAAGCGCCTCCATAAAAGCTCTCTCTCGATAACTCCTGTCCCCCCGGTAAAGGTCGGATCCGGGCAAAAAAGACAGCCGCGCGATCCCCGCCGGCAGGGGAATTCAAATTCGCCGCGGATACGCCGGTAATCGGGCCGACATGTCGCGCAAATTCAATTTCCCCGGCCAAACAACACGTGCCGCCGCCGCCGTCGCCGTTGCCGCTGCCCCAGTCGTCCGATAAATCCGAAAACAATTCCGAGTCCGAGGCCTGCCGCAGACGTGAGGTATACCTCTGGACAGAGGTTTTTCTTGGCCTTGTTCGCCCGGAGGAAAATGTTGGCTCGCGAAGGGGACGAAGGTCCACGGGCTATTGTCTTGTAAGCTGCCGCGGAGAAAAGATGGAAAGTAATTAGAAAGATTTTTCCGAGATTTTGAGACGAAAAGTAAAACTGGGAAAGTCGACAATAAGACAATTGTAAAACTGATACATTTTTAAAGTTTTGAACGAAGTCATTAAAAATGACAAAGGAAAAACGAATTTCTGGAAAAGCCTTTATATACATCAAAAGTTTTAACATCACATAATTTTTAAAACCTTGCCTCGGTTTGACAAGCAATTTTCGAGGCTTCAAACTTGGCTGCCATCGATGTTTACGACAGTTTTAATCACATATCCAGTCGACGGCCTTTGTATCCATCGACGTTACAATTAACATTCCCGCCGAAAACTTTCATCCGCGCGAAAATCCGGAAAACCTCGCCGATCCGAACAATAACCAGTCCGCATAGAACTGCAGGCCAGCCATCTTTCAAAAAGCGACTCCCCCGATAGCTTTGACGATTAAAAAGCCGTGTCTCTCGACTCCAGGCTATCTCCTCAAACTCGGCGAATTAAACGGGCGGAAAGAGCCTCGGCGGAATTGGTCCTCCTTTCCGGCTAGACAAAAGATAAGCAGCCGCGGCAATCGTTCCCATTGTGCGACGCCGATCGGGACGTGCCGCGAACCACCAATCGCTCTCTCCGCTGGGCTTTTTCTTCGGATATATATATATATATATATCCTTCCTTTCCGGGCCGCACGACTGAGGAAGACAACATCCGATCGAAGAGAGAGCTGTGCTTGGAATTGAGAGCTGGAAGGGAACGGGGATTGCCGCCAGCTGATTGCCAATGAATTTTTAATGAGCCTGGGCTTTGGCGTTTATTGAATGGTTTGGGTGTTTTTTATTATGTCGAGGCTTCGTTTCTCGTTTTACGGTTGTAAAGAATGTGGATAGAAAGTTTATTTGTCGATGTCAAAATTAATGATTCTTTATATGTATGAATATTTATTTACACCAAGCAGACTATTTTCTCGCGAAGAAATGTTTTATAAAATTAAAACTTTTTTAAAATTAAATGAACGCGTTTTATTTTATTTTTTTCTTCGCGTACATAAATAATGATTTAAAGCAGAACAAACGCATAAAGTTTACAGCGCGCGCCTTTAAAGCAGTATGAAAACGCGTCGCTAAAAAAAAAAATATACATTCGCTCGTCGGAAGGAATTTTTATTACATAAATTGGATCCGAGCAAGTTATCTCCTTTTCCCGTCGTCCGGCGTATATTCGCGTGTGAGAAAGCGGAAAATTGAAGAAGAAAGTTGTAAGGTAAAGAAGACCCGGAGAAAAAAAAAGGAGACAAGGGACGCGTCCGGGGGGAAGGACAAAAAGAAGGCGATAAAGACCACACCCGATCGGCCTTGGGCCATTTGACTCGGGATTTTCCCCGTCTTTTTTCCCGCCCCGGCTTACCTCTCTCTCTCTCTCGATTCCTCCCTTTTTCCGACTCCGAGAGATTTCACCTTTCACCGAAAGACCCGGGGATTACTTTTATACCAAAAACAATGTTGCCTTTTTGCCCGACGTTAATACCCTACTTTTTGCGGAGCGAGGAGTTGTGTCCTTTTAATCGAGTATTGGCTCAAATCTCTCGGTTATATCGTCCAAGGATAAACGAAGGACCGGACGATTGAATTTAAAAATATTTCGCCGCGCCCGGCTATGCGGGATTTTAATTAAATCCGGATGGAAATCGAACGTCATATCGGCGATACGTTGACTCGGTAATAAACAAAACTTATTTGATCCCGATGCGATGTATACTCTTTCTTCTCTCGCTTCATTAACCAACTCCCGCGGAATTAATTTGCAGCTTCGCCCGGCGAGTATATAAAAACTTGATTTTAATCCCCGAGAAAGCCGAGCGGGAAGGTGCGAAAAAGGTTTAAAAATGTTTAAGTACCTTCGGCAAAGTAAAAACGCAGCGAAATACCCTCCAGAGATTTGACTAGGAACTCTTACTTCTTACAAAGTCTCTTTCTCCGCTTCCTTTCCTTTAGAATTCGCGGAAACTTCTTTTCTGCGATGCGCTCTTATTCAAAATTGACTTGAAAACTCGTCTGCAAATACGATTATACTCATCGAGTTTTCCGAGAATAATATCTTGACGTGCATTTTCAGATTAAAGAAGTTGAATATAAAAGCAATCCTTTATTTCGATAAAAAGTTAGATAAATACTTTTTACACACAATTTTTAATTCCCATTATTATCTGGTAAGCCGTTAAAAACTATTACAAAACGTAAACGTAAAAATTTTCAATATTCGCGATAAGACCGCCAACTGCACCTCGGACATTCTCGTGAAGCCCCAAAGAAATCAGAACAGAACGGCGGCGGCCCTCGTCCCTCTCAAAATCAGTATGTCGGATCGTTCGCCCGCGTTTTCACCTCGCGCCTTCCTCGGCAATTATCCAAATGGACGGAATCAATGCCGGACGTAGAAGCCCGATTCATCGCTCGAAAACAGAATAAATAAACAGAGGGATCGGCGAGTATCCGAGCGAGGCGTGCCAAGAAGAGCTCTCGGATGAACAAGACGAGAGCGCAGAGGCATAGAGAGAGAGAGAGAGAGCCGGTTTTTTTTTCTCCCATTGTGCACAGGCCGGCCGGATATAACCTTTTCCGTCGCTTTTATTTTTCCGCTTCATTTCCCCGGGCCTTTATCTCTCATTGTCGGCCTTTCCTTCTGATTATTGCGACTCTTAATAGACTTTATTCCGCCTGCATGCGCCCCCGTTATTCTTCTCATCTCTTCCGCCCAGCCCAGCTCCGCGGGGGTTATGCGAGAGGTATTATTATACGGCTGCTGCACCGCCGGCTGGCTGCATACCGCCTCCGAGATTGGATATAAGAACGACTTTGAGATAATTATTTATCGAGTCGCCCGCGCGAATAATGTTTTGCGCAATTCTCCGCTTTCGGCACGGCTCGTTGTCTCTGCTTTATTAATGTATACGCGGGGGATTATATAATGTAGGTCAAGTCAGTGATGAACTCATAGTTGCAGCCTTTTCAACAACAATCAATTACGCAAATATAAACGTGCAAACGATCCAATAGTCTCCTCGCTTACACGCACATCACTCAACTCCGCTGATATACACTTTGCGAATCAATCCCCTGCTGAACCATCATCGGCGTCATTAATAATTTTCCGACCCCAGCCCCCCCGATCTTCCGGAGCGAAGAGCTTATCGGAGGTGTGTGCTCTTATACCGTCCTCTCGCGGCTTATCTACTCCGCAGCTGCGTGTCCGTGCAGTTCGTCCGCGGACGTTGCTCGTCGCGGACGTTTCGCAGCTACGCGACGAGTAGCCTGGCGGCCGGATCGATCCGCCGGCCGGGCACTTCCTCCTCTCTCTCCTCTCTCTTTGCCCCCTGCACCATTCTTCCCTGCTCTCTCTCCGTCCTGTCCGTCCGGCTCTTTCTTCGTCTGCGACTGTCTTCGGAGGGCTGCACCGTTCGGCGCTCTTCGGGTTATTGTTTTTTTTTTTTTTTTTTTTTAAGTCTTTGCTTTTGCACCTCGTCGAGGGGTTTGCGAGACTTTTTTCGGGCTCTATGTTGGGAGGTTTCTTTTTAATTTGACCTGTGAATTTTGAGAATTCTTTTGCACGAGTAGTAGGAGTTGGGGTAAATACACCCATATAAATAAAGAGAAGTTAATTTATGATTATTAAAAGTTGTGTTATTACAAGATGGAATAACTAGTGCGTAAAAAGCATGTTTACTTTGTAAATTTATTTTTATGTATCCGTAAAATGAAAAACAAATAATAAGCTGCTTTTAAAAATGAAATTTAAAGTACGAAATATTTTAAATAAGTAACTATTTAAACTCTCATTTCATAATAACCCGAACGAGAGCTTTCTTGAACAAAGAAGCTCTTTGAATAATAAATGCCAAAAACCGCAATCCTTCATAAATATCAAAAACCTTAGGACAAAAGTTTCGACCATGCATTAATAACAAAATTTTGCACGCCTTTGAATCTTCCAAGTGAATTAATTCAGAACCATTATATCCCTCCGGCCGTATTGTTTAAAATCCCGTATTTCCGTCGACTTTGCGCCCCCTTTTTACAGCCCCCCCTCCCCCTCCCCCTCGGTGCTTATTACCGATGGGCTCCGTCGCCGTAGTTCCCCAGCCCTCGACTCATCTCCTCCCGGACTCTAATGACTTTTACTCGGTCGTTTATTTGTACCGTCGAGTTTTTATTACCCTCCTCCCTTATATCCCCCCAGTACACCATGTTTATCTTTTATCGGCTTCCTCGCGCCTCCTTACATCTTGATAATCTCGCTACCCGAATCGTCCGGCGGCGGTATACAAGTTCCTTTATTCTCTCTCTCTCGGCCGTATAGTTCCCCGTAAGCTCCGCGGGGCCGAGCGGGGCGTAATGTCGGGGCTTTATTTTTCTCCGGGCAGCTTGTCCGCGTTTTCGAAATTCCTTAAGCCACCGCCGCCGCCTCGGATTACAGCCCCGGCTTTTCGCTATTGCCTCGGGAAACTATATGTGCGGGATTAAGTCTGCGAGTCGGCCGAGTGTGTTGTTGTCTTCTTGAAAATGTATATACGCCTCTCTCGGGGGGACGATGATTATTTTCTGCTTTACGATCTTGCTTTCTTTTTTTTTTCATTTCCGCGGAGATACTACATTTACGCGATAAGCTTCGAGATAAAAGAAAAAGTAGATAATCGTCCGAATCAAAAGTCAAAGGTACAAGAGACCGTATTAGGAAGGCAACAGTTTTCTATAATTTATCGGGCACAAACGAGGTTGGATAATAGCGGCGAGCATATCGGCGGAATATTTGGACCGTCGATCAATTAGTGATTATCAAATAGCCCCCCCGCACTGTTCTCTTCAATCACATTAGCAGTCACCCTTCCGGCGAATCGATCGAAAACGGCGAACGCAGAGCAAGACACAGTATTTGACGTAGCGCCAGGCGCATAGTTAGCGATAAAGCTAATAGTGTCGATCTATTAACCGCCGCGGTGCCGCGCGCGCGCCTTGCTTTTGCGATAACAATGTATATTGGGGGAGGACCACTAAATTATCGAGATACCGTATTGTGGACTAACGTTAACGCACCCACGCTGACCTCCGAGGCTGATGCCGTTTTCGAAAATCTTTTGCGGTTCCTTTCTTTTTCTTGCGAACTGTGGATTTTCTATGGGTTTGTAAATAATTTCAATTTGTTTTAAAATTACTGCGTTGCTGAATCTTCTCCTTGGTCGATTAATTTTGAATACTTTGATGAATATGTCATAGTACTTTTAATGTTTTCTTCCTTGCGATGCAGCAGAAACTTGTAATAAGTGCCGTATTCGATGTGAAGACTTAAACTGGTCAAGAATCTTCAATTCGCCAAGTTACAATTTCCACCATTAAATTAAGTCGTACGACTCGGAACAATCTTGATTCCGACGAAAAGCCCACATCTATCAAAATCCCCGGACTTCATCATCAGCAATATTTCGAACAAAGGGAGATGAACCATCACTCGCGAAAGCGGCAGTCCGCCGTGACCTTAAAAGATTTAGGATCCGGTCTGATTTAAAGGCTCCATATTGGCTTCCTCTCTCGAATAATCGAGCGGAAGGACAAGATGTGGAACTGGGACGATGTAATGACAGCTCGGCGGAATATACCTGTCGGCTCGAAGAGAGAGAGTGGAATAGGAATATTTCAACGTTCAATGCCGACGAATAATCCGCCGCCAGGCTGGACGCGCCGACCCTCCTTCTGGTCTAACATCACTCGCGATAATGACATCAATGAAGAGAGATTGAACGCGGATCCCATTTACATTCTCTCCCGGTACTTAACTATCTGTAACGCGGCGGAGTTGTCTTCTGCCGTAAACTCGGCTGATAGGGACGGTTCGATTTGGAATGATGGAACGTCGTAATTTAGCGTCTGGAGAATACTTTGAGGGCAATGTTATCGTCGAGTCAGATAACAAATGCGAACAGGATTCTGGTTCAGTGTTACGTAAATCTATTTTTACTGTATTTCATTGTTTCATTGTGTAGTGAATTCAAAAGTATAAAATTTTCTTCAAATAATTTGTTATATGCAACGTTGCTAATAACTATTTTGTACGCACGAAAAATGAATCATTCAAAATTCCTAAGAATTTTGATATTCCACGTGAAAAAATTTTGTACAGTTTGAATACAAGTTGTATATAAGGGCTGTATTCAAAAATGATTCTACATAAATTGATAGAAATTATATA
>UCOL01002303.1:0-26791 GCA_900474335.1 Ormyrus nitidulus
TTCCAATATAAAAAACATTAAATGCGTGAAACGTTCAATATCATTGTATTGATTTACGTTTTTAAAAAAAGAGTTGAATTTTCAAGGAAATTTTGTTTAATTAACTAACTAAACGCAGAGATTATTTATTGTTGTTATTTATTAACTAAAAAGAAAAACTTAAAAATTTTAAATCTTTTATTTCTAAAATAAAACAATTCTCATCCACAAAAGGTAATTAAAATAAAAATTATAGCTGCGGTGTAAAAATTCAAAAACAAACGCTTTTTTCTTCTTTTCAAATGATATCGCTTATTTAATTAAGTATTATTGAAATCGGCTGCTAATAACACTTGAGAAAATTCTTTAAAAAAACGCATATATAACCAATAATTCGAAATGTTCGATTTTCTCAATCTCTTCCAGCCCTCTTACTGGTGATAAACGTTGCAACGGTAATGATCGACTCGAACCCGAGTTTCAAACACTCTAAAGTTTCGCTCACTAATTAATTGTACGGTCCAGTAATGTTCCTTCTCGGCTCCTCTAAAGTTTTTTTTTCAAAATTTTAGTTTCCGCGTTGAAGATCTAATAAAAATAAAAAAAGAAGAAATGAACCGAGAGGGAAGGAAGCCAATCGATGGACGCTTAAAATTCAGTCTTCGACTTAACCAATTAAATTTTAAGGTCCAGTCACGTTCTTTTATGCCAACGTCTGCAGCAGTCGGAGCTTCTCGGCGCAAGTCTTGTATAAGATACGGCTTTTCCTGCGCTCGTCGTCGCCTTGTAAAAAACTTTGGCCTCGATAAGGAAAATTCCGAGGCTTTGCTTTGGAATTCATGTTTTGTTCAAAATGTTTCCTCGAAAACGAAGGATACTGCTTTTTTGTATCATGCAATTATAGAATTAGCGATTTCTCTACGATTCGGCGCACGTATTTTCTGTTTTCTCTTTTAACTAAAAGTTGATAAAACCGAGTAAAACTAATTAATGAATCGATTTTAAGTTTTGGACAGCACTGATTTTCAACTTTTTCTTTTAAAAGCTCCCAAATTTTGTTTAAAATATTGCTTTTAATTCTCTTAATATTTAAAAATAATTTTTTATTAAACTTTAATTAATGAATTTCAATCATTTGTTCATTGCTCGAATTAAAGACTATTTTACAAATAAATACAAAAAAAAAATTCGACAATCCCAGAAACTCTGTCAGTTTCCCAACCCCACAACTAAGTTAAAAGAAATCGCTGCTTCGCTACCGAAATTTCTCAGAAACGAGTGCTGCTCTCGCGGAAAAGCACAACGTACGCAATCTCATAAAAGCGGGCAGGATCAACTAATTAAAAAGTCATTTCGCTCGGCAGGAGAGAGAGAGAGAGAGAGAGCAGACTGCGCGATGGCCACGTCGGTAGAAAAGTTGCGGTTCGGCGGCGGCGGCCGACCAGGTCTAAAATTGATCATACAACACGGAGAGCTCCGCGTAAAAGTTTGCGCAAGTAAAGTGAATCGACGTTTAAATTTAAGTTCTTCATCTCTAGTTTCCCCTCTCCTCTCGCCGGGAAGCATTGGCTGATTCCTTATTTCAGCTGGGAAATTGTTCAAAACTAAAGCACAACCGCCTGAGATTGCGGAGGCTGAAAAGAGGACCTTGATTCGGGGTTCGGGCTTCGGGGTATTATAAATTTCACTGTTTTGTGAGATAGATGATAAAAAATATAGTGCTGTGAATTATGAACAAAATAAATATTGCACTAAGAAACATTTTTTGTAAAAATTTCTATTTTAATGGTACTCATAGGACACACTCATATTTTAATCATTTTTACCGCAATTTTAGTATTTTTTGCAGTATATTTCGTAAATTTTATTATTTTGTTTGTAAAATTTACTAAAATTATCATAAAACATACGAAATATATTGCAAAAAATACTAAAATTGCGGTCAAAATTATTAAAATATGAGCATATCTCATAAGTACGATTAAAATAGTAATTTAAAAAAAAAATCTTAATTTTTACCAAAAATTTTTCTCAGTGTGTTAATGAGCGCTGCTAAACATTTCTTTAATTTAATAATCACAACTTTAAAATCCACAGACGATGAAAGATTTTGAGACATTTTCAAGGGTTGCAGACAATATGGTCCCGAGAGCAAGACCTACTTTAAGGAACGGGGAGCGATAAATTATTTTTTAAGCAGGGTCAAGTTCTTCTGCCTCTTACTTTTCCTTTAAGAGCACAGTGGTTATCGTCGAAATTTCAAGGTGTAAAGTGGCGTCGTAAAAGCTAATTTTTTTTTTTTTAAACATCGCTGGTAAGGAGTACTTACACGTAGTGATTGTCTTCATCCCAAGCCGTGATCTCAATGACGACGAAGAGCCCCGAAGTCAAAGGCACAACCTTTGGGAATTCCGAGGTCGCATTTGTCACCATAACAACATGCCGCCAATTACCCCGATTACCCTGCTTTTGCGGTAAGATCAAAAGGAAGGCAGTGCCGTCTTTGCTGAATAATGGAGGCACGAATTGCTCAACCCAGCCATTTCTTTCCTTGTAAGCGAGCGCCTGAAATAAACAGTTGAATTGTAAACAAAATAATAGAAAAATATTATTGTGATTCGCATTTTTGTTGTTACACGAAGATTAAAATTTATTTAGCTTATATTAAATTTTTTCAGCTTATATTTTTATTTAAACATTTCCTTTTCAACTCACCGTCGAGCAGTTGCGTTGGTGTACGTTGCACATTTCGAAGAAAGCATGATTCTGCACTCTATTCATCCAAATAGTGGACACTACGTCTTCGGTAGGGAAAGTGACCGCTGCCAAAATTCGTTCTTCGTTATTCAGTTTTGACGGGTGATCAATTTCTACCAAAGTGACGTTGCGTCGCAGCACTTGTTCCAAATCGACGTAATACAATTTTACCGTTGGATTTTGGGTTCCACTCTGAAACGAAAAAATACAATGATACATCAATTTTAAATATAAACGAAATTTTAATGACGTTATGGCTAAAAATATTTTGCGGAATAAAAAATGATGCTCGTAAAACCGCTTTAAATTAAATCAAACTGAATTTCATTTATAACTGTCATCTTACAAGATTTCAGCTGGGAAGTACAGTTATTTCCCCAGACGCGAACTGTACGATGAATAAAAGTTTTACTGACGAGAAAAAGATGATCCGAGTATCTGGATCGAAAGTAAGCTCTATTGAATATTTAGATAAAGCGAGAAAATTTGATGTAATTTTGAAAATGTCTTTTCAAAACATTGCAGTATTTTTATTTAGCGTATTTAAATTTTAAATTATTCTATCGCATTTTATATATTGACGAAGCTTGTAATATGACTAATATTCTATATTAATGTAGTAAGAAGATTTTACAGGACCTATTTACAGTAATGTTAATTAGGAAAGTTAATTGCGGATGCAATTACAAACGCGAATAAAAGGATCATCGAAGAATTCGCTCATTCCACTGTACGAATTCTAATACTGAAATCATAATAACCGCATATTACAGTGCCGTTGAAAATGAAACATTGATCCGTACAGGTAGTAATTAATTAACGGTTTGATTGGAACCGAATAGATGGTAGAAAAGCTGAAATTGCGACCCCGAATGCAGTGGTCTCCCTTTGAGGTAATTAATCATTTCACTCTATCGTTTATAATGTAATTAGTTCTTTTAATAATTTTATGATAATCTCTGGATCATTGTTTTTTTTTATTCCAGGCTGATTAATAACACTTGCGTCAGTTTTTGCGAAAATGCTTTTATCAAAATTCAATATAATTTATGTTGATTAACTCTTGCAATATAATATCTTGAATTAATGAAACGGCAGTATTTTTCAGATTTCCGTTATTAAATTATTATTTATTTTAAATTCTGCACGATGCGTATTTTTTCTCGTAAAATAAACACAAAAGCAATGCTTATTAATTCAATTTAATTTTGTTTACTATACAAACAAAGATATGTTGTCCATATAAATTTAATAAAACATCCAATATTGAAGTACATTAATTTCAACAAAAAAACATTGCACGTCCCTTCAACAGAGATTAATCGCTCGACGCCAGCAAGACCTCCCAACAATTTACTTCGAAAAATAATTTTAAACCTGAACTGTCACCGCCGCTAAAACTAAACAAAACATATAAAGCGGAACTAAATCACAATCCATATTCCGTCCTTCAAAATCCCGATCCCGAGAGAGAGCAGCAGCAGAGAGATCCCGCCGAAGCCGTCAAAGGGCCTCTCGACCGGGTGCTAATCAAAGACAATTAATTAAAAGCGCCGCGGTATTCCGGGGTGCGCTTTGAGCCGACATTTATGCCGATTAAGAAACGCCGAACAAAAGCGCGGCGGCAAGCGCCGAAGGGGGGGAGCCGCCGCGCGGCCGGATTATTGCGTCTCCGCCGAGGCGAGCTCAAACGCCGCCGCCGCCGGCGACGACGCCTCGGCGCTCTTTTGACAAGAATCAAAGCCGCCTGATAAATAGCTGCTTTAAGCGCGGAAGCCCGGCGATACTCTCGGATCGCTGCGGAGGTGTTAATTAACGCGCTGTTTGCGGGGGGCGTAAAGGATTTCTGGATTTTTGGGGACGCAGTCGGCTTTGTTTTCTGTATGTTGGGGGGAAGGTGGAGGTTTTGAAAATTTTTTAAAGGTAAGGAGACGATTTTGTTTCGAAAAATGGGCCACTTGCTTTGAGGTACTCTTTTGAGAAAAATTCAGGGGTGGCACACAGGTCTGACGTAAATCTTTTACTATTTTTCAGAAGCTTATCTTAGCTGCCTCTGAGAGAGCTTTTAAAAAATATTAAACGTTTTGTTTTTGAACTAGACTTTACATTTTTTTTTCTTTTTAAAAGGTCGGGTAGCAGGTCTGACTTTTCAAACTTTTAAGAAGAAGGAGCCTGACTTTTTAAAAATATTAAACAGCATGTAAATAAATTGCACAAACTTTTTAGACAGTAGATTAATTTTTTTTTTTTTTTAATACACTCATGACTATTCAGAGGTCAGCTTGCGTTCAGTTTCACAACAAGTAGAAAGGAGAAAAGAAAACAGAGGAAGATGCTACCGAAACTCTCTGAAAAGACACAATTAACAAATATAGTCAAATAAATCAAGGCAGCGAGATTAAATTTCTCCGCGGCGACCGTTCCTACCCAGCCGCTTTAAACTTTCCCGCTCCTCCGAATATAAATATCGAGCATAACCGGCGCAACATCCCCCCGGCGAGTCTTGTTTTTCTAATTAGTACAAAAAAATTAAAGCCGCCTTACTTTCCTCCCTTCCTTCGCTTAACCTCTCTCTCTCCGCATATCCCCACACCCCGGAGGCAGAGGCCTCGGCGAAAAGTCTCGGCGATAATTTCGTCGTCTGGAGCGTCGTCCGCGTCGCGCAAAATTCATGATCTACGCGAACACGTGTTCCCCGCCGGAGCCTCTCTCTCTCTCCCTGTCTGGTTTTATGTAAGAGCGAAAGCTGTTATTACTATCGTTAAGCGAATGTTCCCTCTGCAAGTATTACTCGGCGGTGCTGTAATTATCGCGGCGGTGCTGAGCTGGCTCCTGCTTCTCTCTCCCTCTCTCTCTCTCTCTTTCTCGAGCTATGAGTTAGAGGATCCCTGCGCGCGCCCAGCATGTTGTTTTTTTTTTTTTGTAATTACAAGTCGTGGATCGTTAATTTTTATGAGCTCCGGAATTTTCAGACATCCGCGCGCGGGTTAAAGGAGGAGTGTGTCGAAAAAGACTCGCTTTGGTCATTCGTTAGATGTTCCTAATGGGCTCCTTTCAAAGGGGCCGCCTTTTCTTTTTACAAGCGAGAGAGGCGCAACGATATGTAACGCAACGTTTTCCCTCGCGCTTTTCTTGTATTTTCATGCAAAGCTATGTAAATTATTCAAAGCCTCGACGCGCGCGCGAAAAAATTAAAACCCGCGGCGGCTGGTTTTGCCCGTTTTTTTGAATTTTTCGAGAAATGCTAAAATACCGCGAGCGAGCTTTATTACTGTTTCAATCTAAATGTGCATGACTAAAGTCGAGCGGCGAACGCTGCATTTATTTTTCGTTTGAGGGAAAAATTTCGTTTTTTTTTGCGCGCCACATTACAATCAAGTTCGTCGCGAGTTTTGATGCGACTTTGCATAATGCACCTTACCAGTAGTTTATACGCGGTAATAACAACTTTGTATTAGGTATTCAGTCAATTTTGAAACGATATTTCGCAGGAGCCCGCGTACTTGGCGACGGTCGCATTTAGCCGGCCTGTAATATGCTAAATTTTCAGCAACTTTCGCGGCGGGCTTAATTTACCGAACCCAATTTTCTGCTGTAAGGGATCAAATGTCGATTTCGGACGGTTACTCTGCGCCCTCGAAATTTGTAATTTACTTAGCGGAGTTTCGGTGCCGATGCAGGCTGCAATTAAACAAGGGTTTAATAAACTTCCTGATGCGCTCGGCAAAAATTTAATTGCGAATTTCGGAAACTGGTTTAACGCTTATCAAATATGCCAGTGGCATTTTCCTTTTGTTTTTTAGCTGCGAGAAGTTCGGAGAGCTGTAGTTTTTTACGCGGAACTTAATTGATCTTTCGCTGGTAATGATCGCTTATTACGAATCGCGTTTACCCATTGAAATTCTCAACGCTCTCCTCTACATTTAACTCAAAAACAATTACAAAATTGGTGGAATTACAATTCCGCTGACGCTTCGCATTTCCTCCGCTTCGCTCGGAAGCGACCCGAAATCAGCGGGTGTAAGCGAAATTAAACGATCCCCGCGCACAGAAAACAGAGCCGACAGCACATAATCCAAAATAACGAACGATTCGGAAAGAAATAAAAGAAAAAAGAGCAACCGACCCACACCCGAATACACTTCGCCCCGTCCGTCCGGTGAGCCATCGACTCGCCTGCGGAAAATTTAAAGAGCGTTTACGGCGAGTCCGAGAAACCACCTGTCCGTCGCCTCGGCGAAAAGTGTGTGGGACACGAGCAGACGCGCGGCAGCTGTCCCCTGGAGAGGCACCCATCTTTCGGCGCTCCGGGACTGCGGCCTTGAAATCAATTTAAAGGCGAGGAACTTCGCTTCGCCGGCCGGCTTTTTACGGGGACTCGGCGCTGATTTACCTCGATCGTTGTTGCTCAGTTTTTCATGATGCTTATCCGGGAGTGACTGAGGGAGTTGTTTTTTTTTTTTTGTTTGCTGTAGTGTGTTTTTTCTAAGTAGTATAAGTAGTTTTAAATATTAATTTGAAATGGCTTTTTACATTTTTTAAAAATAAATATAACCGAGAAATAAGTCAAATTCAATTCATCAGTTTATTAAAACTGTAGGAAAATAGAAAATCCATTCAGCCGCGATAAAATATACGACGCTTCGTATGCACATATTAAGTGATAAGAGCCGAATATAGTCAGACAATTCGATTCCAGACTTCTGTTTCTCTTTCTAGAGAAGATTAAACTTCGTGAATAATTAAGCAATTACGTATTTCGCGCAGAAGCAGAGGCGGAATTTAAATTTTAAAAAACCAAATTCACCAATATCTTTTACTGTTTTTCAATAAATACATATTCAACAATTTGGTTTACGAACACGCTAAAATTATATCCAAAGAAAAAGTTTCTGTAAGTTAGTATTCGATATTGTTTTTTTATTTTTCGATCGATGGCATAAAATAAACATAAACAAAATCACTTATTCAATTCCGAAGATGAAAAGTATTGCGTAAAGAAATGAATAGAGGAAAGCGACTGGTATTCGAAATGGTACATATTTTACAAAAATTTGTAAATACCGTCTACTTTCCAATGGCAGCAGTTCCGCATAAATATTCTAGTAGGAATTTCCAAGAATCGGAATTACATATTGTCTTTAGAAGTATCGACGTTTCTGTAGTATGAGAAAACGAAAGAAAAATAACAGACACAGACAATTGCTTTTTGGAAATTGTCCGTTGAGTTGTAGGTAAATATCAATTTTTATACAAATTTTTTCTCTAACAAATACGTTTTTACGTATTAACTTTTTGTGTCACATAAAAAATACACCTCCTTTCCAACTTCTATAAATGACTTTGAACCCTGTTCCATCAAACTGCCTAAATCCTCGAATACACTCAACTTGATATCGCGCAAACGACGCTACATCAGAAGTTTACCTACCCAAAAAAAAGCAGCGCAATTCCCCAGCAGCCCACAATCCGCGCCAACGAGCCTCCGTAAAATTGACACCCCAGATACGTAATTCACCGAGCTAATAAGGAAGACAAGAGCGATAAAGTAAAACCTTACGCACCGGCCTGATTCCCCCCCGGTAAATGAATCCAACTCCACTTATTTAGCCCGACACACCTAATTTATTCCTCCTAAGCCTTCCGTCATTGCCCCCCCGCCCCTTTCTCGCGGCGGAAGAATCGACGGGGGGGAGGCCCGCATCCTTTACGAGCTGTTTCCTTTCCCGCGATTGGCAGGGAAGTTCGGCCCGAGGTGTGTATATCGGAGCCTCCGCGAGCCTTTAGGGGCTTAGCTGTTAGGGTCGCAGTGTGCGGGAGAGAGGAAGAGAGAGAGAGAGAGAGAGGGAGAGCGAGAGAAACAGGGAAATGGAGATGGGGGAGTGGTATCAGGCTGTGCAGTAAAGCTCCGGGATTGAAATTCGTTTCGCTCGATTGCCATCGGCTTTGCAAGTCCGAGTGTTATATGTATGGACGGGGCCGCGCGCCATGCAGGGAATGCGTTTTGCACGCATCCAATTTGCGCTCCAGCTGAGATGTGCGCCAGACGCTTTCTTAGCTATTTCGCGGGAGGCGGCGCGCGGGGAGGGGGACCATTTGCGAGGAGCCGGTAAGCTCCTGCGGGTTCCTACGTTATTCGAGTGCTTTTATCGAAACTTCGAGATTTTTTGGCGCACTTTCAGGGTCTGTTAATTGTGATTCGGGCGATAAATTTTAAAGGTTTGTTTTACTTTATTGGCACGATGCTCGACGGATAAAAGCGATCGTAATAAATAAGTCGATAAAACAAACAACACGCGAGCGGTATTATCGTCTCACCAGTGGCGGCAATAAAATTAATTAATAATACTTCTTGGTATTATTGGCGGTTTCATTACAACACCTGTGGAAGTATTTATACGCTTCCGAATAAATGCGCTTTTCGCGTTAAGCGAATAAAGTTATATTATATTTTAAAGGAACAATTCAGCCGAAGTGAGAAGCATTTTATGAAACAAGCGATAAATTTACATTCAATCCCCTCCCCCCGTTAAAATAAAATCCTTTCCGCCCCGAATCACCTGCAAAACTCGCATTTACACCGTTTCAAAGAAATCAGCTAATTCTATGAAAAAAAAAGAAACTCCCTCGCCGAAATCTCCCCCGGCAATTTGCAGTTACTCCCGGCGACGAACGTCTTCCCCCACCCCGCCCTCGCGGCTCCTTCCCACTGGGCGTCGTCGCATCGTCCGGCAGCAGCCTCCCAGAGGCGAAAAGTGAGATGCATCCGATTACGGGCAGGAGGACTTTATCGTCCCGCGAGCCTTTATTATGCAAATTCCAGGTTCGGCGAGCGAATAAGCAGCGTATACGTGTCCCCGGCGTATCTCCCGCTGCACATACACACGTACACCCCCCCCGCACAGAGGGGGGAGGCGACAAAGTACTCGCCGCTGTCCGCCTACACGTGTTGTTCAAATCGTTATGGCGTTTGCGGCGAGCAGAGAGAGAGAGAGAGAAAGGGGGTAACGCCCCCTGCGCGTTTTGCGCCCCCCCCTCCCCCCACACGACTCACGGGTAATGCTGAAACGCCGTAAACTCCGCGGGGTGTTACGTTTAGTAACACCATTACTGATTTAGTTACTCGACGCGAATGTAACTAGACGGAGGAGGCGCCGCGGTTATACGCCGGCATCGGATATTATTGTCAACGGGCGTTATTATTATTATTATCATCCGCTGCTCGGAGGATTATTATCATCTGCTGAATTGTTGTTATTATTCTAAGAGTGGAGCGCGGCTCCCTCGGATTCTCTCTCTCTCTCTCTCTCTCTCTCTCTGCGGTATCTGACTCTGGGTGATGGCCGGTTTTGGTCCGCCGAGGGAGGATGCTGTAATATTTTGCTTACTGCGTTATCGGCTTATCGGACGCGGCTGCAATTCAAATTTCCATACGATCTGTATACTGTTTTTTTCAAAAATTCATAGGGCGCGACGAAGCGAGCGGCGCGTGTACGATGTTCTTTTTGCGGAAAATGCGAAGCTCGGCGCGGGGAAATCGGGAGTGCTTTCTGATAAAAAGAACTACCGATTTATTTTCACGGCTTCGATATTGCAGCTGGAGAGGCCGCCGCTGGTCGGTCGTTCTAATACAGCCAGTTCGATTTAAATAATTTTCTAGGCTATGCATTGAATATAAACTAAATAATTGAACGTTTTATTATTTCGGATAAAGTACCGTTGCAGGTTACTGAGTTCGCAGTATATATATCATCAATGCGTGGTTTTGTATTTTATCATAAAAGCTGCAAAACAATAGTTAGATTACACTTTGCATTTAAGCAGTTTACAGTTGGAATACATCTGCATAGTGATCAAACTATATAATCGAACACTAAATTCAGCGATTGCGGATATAGTTATTTTATATGCAGATTGATTTTTTATTAATAATTATTTCGTTACGTAACCTGCAATTTTGTCATTTTTCAAACCGCAACGCAGTTCTTTAAAGCTTTTATGATGCACTTTTAAATTCATATTTTTTTTCAATTTGAGAGTATCAAGTTACTCGACGCGACTAATGAATAAACTTTTGTACAATTTTTTTCCATCCACTCATACCAATAAATAAAATTGTTATAAAATCCATTGCGACTGTGGAGTGCAATATTTGACCGATTTTAATACAGTGGCGCTTCAGTCAAGTATTTCGATAACTGCCATCAATTTGTTTCTCTATTTTTCGTAAAATATCACCCCACTTCGGTATCCCATCCACTTTCCGTCCACTTTGTTGTTTTAATCGCAAATATTTCACATTTTCCACCGCTAAGCTTTTCATATGTCGTTATAGTATGCAAAATTATGTAAGAGTTTTCTAAATTGCCTTTTCAGAGGTCACTGCCCGAGGGAAGTGTCCGTAATTTAAATATCAAAAATGCTTGAATTTGGAAAAAAAAGCAAAAAAAAGCAAAAAAAAGGCAATCAACTTTACAATTTTTATAAACAGAGACAAATTTTATGCAGTTATTTTTATTTACGAGCTACAAAGAAAAGGTCCTGCCGTGCTACTATTTTTTATTTTGAATATATCAGCATAATCGAATTCTATGTTCGGAGTTCATGGCGACCCGTATAATTCGGGTTCTGTCCATTTATCTTACATCTTAGGAGCGCCCGCATTCATTCTTTTTCTCTTTTAAAATAAGAGCTTACTTTATCAAATTTTATACTTTCTGCGTCAATAACTTTTTCCCCCGTAACGGCTCGCGCTAAAAAACTGATCCGGACATTTTTATAGTAGATCCGCGCAATACGTTTAAAACTTTTTGTAAATACGAAATATCGCGAAATTTCCGGCATAAATTCTGATATATTTACCGGATGCAATTACATTATATAAAAGAAACGACACGCGACGATCCCTTAATTTTATCGGCCAGGAATAAAATCCAGATGCCGCCAAGGTGGCAGGATAAATCGTCCCTTTTTATATAAAATCAATGGTAATGTATGTAGGACCGACAGTCCATTCGACTAACGAAACATCATAAAAAATATTGATTCACTCACCTTTGGGTAATGAATTGGTATGGCGGTGGGATATTGAAAGGTCAATCCCGGAAAACCGTAGTAAGGGATGTTCATTATTGGAGTGTGCGTGTCGTCAAAGTGGCCGAAAGCCAATTTGGTGCCGCTTGGAGAGAACCATATTGCCTTGTTAGAACTGAATACCTCCTCTGAAAGGAATCAAAGTGACAATAAAAGAGGCTGCTTTCAAGGGATAATTGTTACTATAATTCGAATGCATTTTATCCATATACTTTTAAAATGTATTATATCGTAAAATGCACTTTATTAAATTTATTATTATAATTTACCCAGCGGAATTTGATTATTGGGAGATATTGCATTTTAAATTTAATCCTTTAAAATATTCAACTTTTCCACCCGGAGAGAATCTTCGAACCCGAGTATTACATTCGAGACTAACCCCGCATTTATCTGCAAAACGACTGTCTTCTCGCTCCTTTGCGTTTAATAAAAAAAAAAAAAAAAAAATACAGCTTCCTAAAATAGACTACTCTAACGTCTCGGCGTAAATATAATTCCAAAATTATCCCCAGTTATCTGCGGAGATAATTAAATGAAGGGAAATACAGTCTTGAGCTGCGCGAGGTAGAAAGTAATTCAGGGAAACGAGGGGTGTTCGCCGTGTCGCCCCTCGGCTGCTGCTCTGCCTGCCTCGCCATCTTTTCTCCCTGCGCGCAAGAGATAATGATGTATATTGCCGCGGGACTGGCAGTCGGCATATAAAAATTCATTTATCCGTTACGGGACTGCCGGCGGAGATAAGACTTGAGGATATTTCGTGACCTTTCTAATCTTTGCATAAGCTTCTTTCGGCCTCGCAGTGTTTGTGAATTTCGTGAGGGCCGTTGCTGTCTGGGGGAATTTCGAATTTATGAGTTTAAAAGTGGCGCCCTCGTTCTTGCGTATTTAGATAAGCTGGAAGTCGATTTTCAGCGTTTTGAGGAGTTACGAGTAGGCTTTTAAAGAATTTGAAATTTTTTATATAGAATTTATACGCGGTTGTGTGTGTAAGTTTCATAGAATGATTTCCGTGTAAAATATTTTCTACCGAATCATTTTCACGGGGTGCGGAATTTGATTAAACATTTTTGAATCTCGAATTTTCCGAGGAATTTACTTCTCAAGAAATTCTGCGGAGCAGAGAAATGTCGCAGAGTAATTTGTTATTCACGAAGGGAGAAAAAATTGAGGATTTAGATTGAGGAGTCCCTGGTCTTACAGACTGTAATCATCCCTTTTAAGAGTCTTACAGTTTCAATCCCTTGGTTCCTTTGCGAAACTTTAAAAATCGCTTTAACGTCTGAAGCATTTGCGAAGAATCTTGTATAATTCTTTGACTCTTCTCGTTCTTTAATTTAACGTTACTGGCACGCGAAAAAGATACTTTTAAGTTATTTTATTGTTCTTCCTCGTAGAGTTGTTTCTGGCTTTTAAGTTTGTAAATTTTAATCTTTCCTTATGTTAAATTTGCTGAAATTATGCGTAAAAGTTAAACTATTATAAACATTTGGTGGGAATTTAATGTTAGAAGTAAATTACGCAAAATGAGCGCAGTTTAGAACATTTCGCATTAAATGTGTTTTATTTTTGGTACACAACTGTACAACTTATTCACAATTACCGCCAAGAATGTAAACTTTGCATTTACACTTATTACACTCATTCAATTTGAATTAGAATTTATTTTGGTAATTAAAAAGAATACTTAAAATTTAAGTACGATAATTGTCACTTTCACTTTTGCAAAATTTATTACATTTTTTCGGTGTATCTTTCTTTCACGCCGTCGAACATACACAAAAAAGCTAGGCTATATCGTCAATAAAAACTGTCTACCTTTAAAATTGGACTGAGCGATTCCGCGGCGAATCGTTCAGTCCGGCTCTTTAAAGCATTTTTCAAAAACCTCATCGTCCCAATAAATCACTCGGAAAAAGAGCCGATCAAATAGCGACGATACGAAGGCTCCCCGAAAAAAATCCACAGGCGAAATGGCTCCGCGCAAAACTGCGGAGCGCGCACCGAAAACAGCCCTCCACGCAAATACCGTTGAAACCTCGCCGGTAGCAGCTTTTCCATTCTGTAATACTCGCTATTTACAGCCGAGAAAAAAAGAGAGCCCAAGCCGCTTATACGCTCTCTCTCTCCGGGGGCAGCCCGCGGGGGATGCACTCAGCGGGGCAGATTTAGGGCCTATACCATGCAAGACGTTCCGGCGCAGAATTTTCCCCTCGGAAGTCAGGGGCTGTGTACACTTTACTTAACGCGGCGCGCACACAGGCCCCGAGTAAGCCATCGCAAAGGAGGTTAGCGCGCGAGGCGGCTTTTGCACGAACGGCCGCCCCCTTTGAAGCCCGAAATTAAGCGGCTCTCCCGCGCAACTCCCGGAAAATATTAGGCCAGCTCCGGAATATCGGGCAAACAAGTGCCGGGCGCGCCTAATTTATGCCTTCCTATAAAAAATTAGCGGCCCCCCCCCCCTTTTTTTGCCGCTGCTGCTGCTTTTTTTTTATCGACCTCCTGATATATACATATATGGAAACGTCCGTCTGCCGCGCGGGCGATTTTTCCCAATGTAAGTAATGAAAAATTTTCTGCATTTTATTCGAGCACCCGGAAGTGGAGAATCGCGAGCGCCGGGGAATTTTTCATTTTCGACACATATGCTTTATGAGGTCGGAGTGCCGTAGCTGGTCATGCCGAGATTTATTCGACGTTTCTCAACGGTACGAATGGCGCGCGGCCCGCGCCACTTGTCGCGATTTTATTTATTTAAGGTGGCTGCCAGTTTGAGGAGGAAATATTTTTTAATATACGACGGGGGGCAGAGCGCCGTATAAGGTGCGGCAAGTGAAGTGAACCGGCTTTTAAATAAAATAGATGCTCGGGTGAAATTGAGCGCTTCGTTGGCTAATGTTTCTGCGCGATACGGCTGAGTGGAAAACGAGAAGCGACATTTTTAGTATTTCTTTGTATTATATTGTGATTCCTATTATATTGTATTAAACAGATTTTACTTGTACTAGTAATTATTCCACTAAATGCAGGTTTAATTCCTTAAATTGCGGGCGCTTCAGCATAAATCATTATTCGGGATACAGGCGCACTTCAAGTCTCTGCGTTAATTAATCCATCAAAAAGAATCAATTACAAAATAGCTATTGTACGCGATTGATTAAATTTAGACAAGCCATTAGCTTTTGCCAGAATTAGTACCATCAAATTTTGAGCTTGATTCGATCAAAGATGCTCCATTATGTTTGATTACTATGATTGATCGACGCTAGCAAATCAATGGAACATTATACCAGGCTTTAGTCGGGCGAGGCAGGCACTCAATAAATTGGAATAGAATTTATAATTTCACTCGTTAATAAAAAGAATGCTTAAAATTTGAGGACATTAAGAGATTCACTTTCGTTTTTGTACACTTTACATTTTTCTTTTCATGTCGAATTTTGCTATTAAACTCGGAATTGACAACAAAAGTATTTGAACATTCTGAAAATCAGTCTTTGAAAGAAATTTCAATAATTGATGTTCCGAACAGATTTTGTAGCCTAGTTGGGTTTAAAATTAAGGTAAAAGTATGTACTTTTAATAGAAAAATTTTTAAATATTGTGCATTTATTTTACATGTTCATTTTTGTAATCAACAATTATTATCTTTTCTTAGGTTTTAACTCAGACTTGTTCCCTTAAATGATGTAACGAAATTGGTTAAAAGTATTGACGAGTATTACCAAAAACGGTTCCCAGCTGATATTTCTCCAAAAGTAACTATACATTTATCAACCTGATCTCTCCCGAAATCAGCCAATTTTTCCTCGTTAGATCATCGCGAAAATCACTTAGGGATCTCCGAAAAATTGTCTAAATTACGGTCAGTTCGAAACGCAATCAATTACTTGGCAGGCACTCGCAGAGCGCCAACACACGCCGCTCGTACATCCTGACCCGGGAAAGCGGAAAAAAGTAAATCTAATTTAATTGGGGCTCTCTTTCAGGCAAGTTTTCAATCGTAAATACAGCAGTCCTTACAATCGCCGGGCAAAAAATCTCGAGTGGAGCGCTTTTATCAAACTACCGGCGGAAGCACGTACGTACACACACACAAGGAACTTTTATAAGCTATCGGCGCGCGCGCGCGCACAACTTTCCCCAATGATTCGCATTACTCTCTCGAGCTTTTCCCGGGCCACTTTTTCCCTTCCCCCCTCGTCGATACATCCTCGAGAGCCGCGGCTTTGTGTATACGCGAGAGGTGCAGGGAAATTGGCGCCGCGCGCCTAACTCTCTCTCTCGCGGATCTTTGGTGAAAATTCCGACGCGCGGCTTCATCAAGCCTAAAAAAGGAATTTCAGATTCTTTTTCCGCTCTCCTTGCCGCGGCGGCGGCGGCCTTCTTTTTTTTCCCCGGGGCGCTTTTCCTCCTTCGCTTTCGCCCGCTTCCTCCTCGACTTCCTCCGGGGCGGGCATCTCCCTTTTCCGAGCTCTCTTCCTCTTTCCTGCACTCCCTCTTTCTCTCTCTCTGTCTCTCTCTCGTCTCCCGTTCCATTCGCCGGAGAGGAGAGCTTCTTCTTTTTGGCCGGTTGACAAGCTAAAGCTCAAGCCTGGCGCTCTCTCGCCCTCTTCTCTTTTCGATCTGTTTTCTTTTTGCGCAAAGAGAGAGCCGCCCCTCGCAGCTCCTGGAATTACATCAAATCACGCGGCGTTACATGACGGCGAGAGCGACGTTACAGCAGCAGCAGTAGCGGGGAGATTCAGTGCCGCTGTGTATAGAGGCGCTTCAGCTCGTTTTTAGCCTGGCGCCCCGATCCCTGTGAATGTGGTACGAGCTTTTTTACCCTGCAACGCTTCGTGCCCCTTTTCGACGGTAATCCGCGATTATAGCGACGAGACGGGCAAAAAAGTATTTTATGGGGATTACCGATAAATTGACACGCCACTCCTTTGACTCTCCCACACCAGTGGCGCCTCTCACGTTTCGACGATGTCAAGCGGGTGGAGTTTTAGAAAGTTACCCTAACGCTTTTTGACAAGGTTATATTGTTTTTTCAAGGCTAGAGAAAAGTCGCGGCTTAGTTAAAAAGTAATGAAAATTTTTTGCGAATCTAATAAATAAAAAAGGGTGTATATAAGGGGGATTCGAAATCTTCGCATTCAATATTTATAAAAGCTTTTTATATAATATTTGGAAAGTATTTTTTTGTTTTTAGGTCAGACGGCGTAAAAAATTTCATTCCCCGAAAGTTTCAATGCCCGCCGCGCACAGTTTTAGCAACTTCTCTTTTAGTATGTTTTCGCGTTCAGTAGCTAAAATATTTACAAAAACCGGGCGCAAAATTTTACCACCCCCTGCCTCCGGTCAACCTCCCGATCCGCCCCCCCGACAAAGGCTCCCACCCCCCCATTAAATATAAGCAATTGTCCCGCAGCAGGCGAACTAATGAAGCACGCCGTAATTACCAGAACAAAGAAAACGCTCGCCCGGCCCATTCACGCGCTGACTTAGCATTAGGCCAAGATCCGTCCATTGTGTTCGGCCAGCGACGTTTACATCTCAATTAGATTGTTTACGCGGCGACTCGATGCAGCGCCCTAATGCCGGCAAGATCAAAGCGCAGCAGGGGGGCAGGTCACTGCTCGAGAGAGAGAGAGAGATTAAGCGCAGCCAGGCTCGACGGCGCGGCGCGCTCGTTTTAAGCTGATTATTATGTGTCAAGAACCGGCGGGCGCGCGCGCAACCCAGAAATGACGAATGGCCGCGCGTCCGTTTCATTTCTCGCGTGCGGCTTTAGCGGCGGTGTGTCGGCAGCAGCTCGCGAGAGAGGGAGAGCGACGCATTAACGGGGAAACAAGAGGATTACGGGGACACGGGGCGAATCTGTTTCGCAGCTGAGTGTATTAAATTCCACTACACGAGCCGGCCTGAGCGGCTTGACAAGTTTCAAAAGGAATACGAGCTCGGCGCGCGGCGCGCGGCGTGCGTTTTAATGGGCGCGAATCGATGCGCGTTCGGAAATTTCATCTGCTTTTCCGGAATTGGGCTCGAGCTTTCGAGTCTGTGTTTTTTCTTTTCTCGCTTTGTTTTATTGAATTTTAGCTTCGATCGCGCGCGTCTACCCTCTTTTCGGGGCGTCGAGACGTACAAAGGAAAAGGCGAGAGTTTAAAATTCAGGTTCAAGCGGGTATACAATATGTAGGTTGCAATGGCATAAAGTCAATTTCGAAATATTTTATATCATGTTTTTTTTTTCGTCAGACTCTCATTTCATTTCCGGACTCGGTGTTTCAATACTGTTTAGAAACTCGATATTTATTTTCTCGGGAGGGAGAGTCGCCGTTGTTTAAACATTTTATTCGTCTTCTGCGAGCAAACGTTTCTTTTGTCGCGATAATCTCGCTTCTTTCAAGCACAAAAGCGCGATTACAGTTGTCAAGCTGCACTCGTACACCTACACGGAGAACCGGCTGACTTAAACTCGAGTCTTACTACTCGCAGAAGTTTGTTCCGCGCTTACTTCAACTATATACGCCCAAATTTCTCGAGCGAGAAAAACGCAAAAAAAAGCAAATTACTCAACCCGAAATCTAATCCCAGCCTTATCCAGAGCCCCGCGGCGCAGCGTTTAAATCCCCGAGCAGAAGGTACGGGGAAAAAGAAAAGCTGACTCGCGCCTCGTTGCGGCAGTGAAGATTACATTCCTGGCTCGTCGATTAGAATTCAGCAGTGTCGTTCACTCGACTCAAGACTGTCTCTCTCTCTCTCTCTCTCTCTCTCTCCCTGGTCTTCGGGGGTGGTATCTGCTCGAAAAGAAGTACATTATCGGGGATCCCCTCCGGCTCCCGGTCCGATACGGTAATGCCGGTGGATGGTCCTGTCGATACCTCCGTCGTTCGCTCTCGCTCTTCCTCCAATACAGGGAGAGGCGACAGACGCCTCGTGCCAAGAACTTTTCGGTGTGCAGCTTGTATTTTCGGGGAAGGGGGTGGGGGATGAGGGCCAAGTCAGCAGCCGCCGACGCTGCAGCCGAAATAAAGGCTGATTTACATGTGTCGGCGCAGCGAGGCTGCAGCGACAGTCAGCAAATGCCGACTGCCACCCCTCTCTTGTCTGTCTATCCGAGGCTCCTCGCCGCCTGAGGCCAATATTCTCTCTCTCTCTCTCTCTCTCTCTCTCTCTCTCTCTCTGTCTCTCTGCGTGTATCGGATTTTCGCGCGCCGATCCGCATGTACGTTCCATTTCAATTTTCGCGTTCGTGCGCGCGCAGCCGCACATTTTTCGACACCCCGGATTTGTTTTGCCTTGATCCGAGGCTCTCTCTTCCCTCCTCGCTGTACGCGCGCCGCCTCCGGGTATCTGGAGCGAAAAAGAGGAGAGAGAAAGAGAGCAAAGGATTCGATCACGGGGAGCTCTTTTGTGAAAGTGAGAGCGGCGCTCCGGGAAGTTTGGGGATTGTGGTATTGTTATTTTAGGCTTTGCCGCGGTTCGCCAAGCTGATGGGTTCGGTACTGTTTAATTTAATTATATGGGTTTATTTTGCTTTTGAATTGTACAACTGGGTCGTTGGAAAACTGGGTTATAAGTTTAATAGTAATTTTATTTCGCGATCAGCGAATTAATGCTATCGATGTGCGACTCGTCAAATTCAATCCCTTATGGAGGTATGACGGAATCCGAACTCGGATGCAGTTGAAAAAAACTGATGAAAAAATAACTGAAAAAAGGAAAGTCGGATAGTGATTTTAATCTTGAAAACTATCATTGGCTTTTCAATAGCAAGCTTCACTAGCTTAGCTTTCGAGAAACTTGATGTATTTTTCGAAAGCCTATATTTTGGAAAATAACCTTTTAACAAACTGAAAATATATCTCGATTGCAGATTAAATTTTTTTCGCAAAATTTTTTTAAGCAGGTGTACTGCGGCGGCAAATGCGGCGGTACGGCTTTTCAAAAAGAGTTGCCGCGAAAGTTTCAATGAGAAGTACTTGGTTTTTAGTTTTCAAAGTTACGTTTTCAATGCCTGCTAAAAGTAATGAAATCTCGCGACAAAAAGAGATGAAATACGGCAAAAAAAAAAATGAAATTTTACAGATTAAAAAATTTTTTCGGAATCACCGGCAGTCAGATTTCTTGAAACTCCTCCGTATAAAAGGAGTGGTATTAAAAACTTTTTTACTCCTCTCAATTTACTCAAAAATGTAAGTTAAGTGAAAATAGTTCCTTCAGACATTTGCGGATTAAAGTCTGAATTTTATATTACTTTGCGCGGGAGAAAATTGGTACGTTGATAAGAAAGGTTGTTCAGTGGGTAACTAAAGCTTTCTTATCAAACATTATAATAGAAATTTTACGAAAGTGCTATAATCGTTCTTAGAGTATGAAACATAAACGGAGAAAAATGTTGGAGTACTTATATTTTTTTACGATAAAAATTACAAAACGTAATTTTCTAATAGACTGTGAAAATCTATTCAAATTACCGTAGTTTCTTGTAAATTTTAAAAGACTTTAATATTAATTTAATACCATATTAACCAAATTTAGCAGAATATTTCATTAATGCAATAATAACGTCTCCAATTAAATAATATATTTTCCAGCAAAATTTTATTTTTCACATAATCAATTTAACCGAATTTTCTTCCCAGTGTACACCAATTTTTATTACAAATTTTCCTCCACATCCAAAAAAACTAAATAAATTCCTCTCCCCGCAAAGGTCCCCATCAACCTCCGCCGTCGCTTCCTCTCGCAAACCCCTCGCGCAGGAACCCAAGAAGCCAGATTAAAAAGCCCTCGGAGCGTGTCCAAGAGCTCGCATCTCCCCGCTGACAGTCCTCAAAATGATTGACCAGCGTCGCGCCGCCAGACAGGAGGGCCGGGAGGGGGCGCGATTTATTTTCCAGCCTCGCTTTTTCATTCATATTCTCCGGCGAGTTAAAGCTCCACACCTCGGCGGACGAGGAGGGCGGCGCGATCGCGCGCCGGCTCGCATAAGGAGAACATAGAATTCCAAATCAGATTCGTGTCCGGAATACCGATATCCAGCGAGGAGAACGAGATAAAAGAAGCCGCGGAGAATAAGGGGGGAAAAGCACACCGAGTCAAAGATCTCATCGGCATCCGTCCATTGAGAAATATTCGCCGCTCCGGGCGATTGCCGGCATCGGATTTCAATACCCCTCCCCGACACGATCAGTCGAGCCTGCAGTTGCGAAAATATTGCGAGCTTTTATATACGCAATGCTTCCTCCACACCTCGATTCTATACTATACCCCTGTTTTTCGCTTGGCCACGTCTTCTCGAAACTCGATCTCGACCAGTTTGTGGATTTTACAAGCTGGAAAAGCTGCGCGCGTTTGGCGTGTGCAGCGGGGCTGCATTCTTGATTCTTAAAAGAGAGAAGCGCGTTGACGAATTCAATTTGTTGGACTTGATTTTTGAAATGAGAGTGCGAGGGCGGCTTGGAAATGCTTTTTGAAATATCGACAGGTCTGCACAATTCGCACTGATTTTACCCTACTTTTCGAAACTTGTAATCCTCGGCGTAAAAGACTTGCAGGTTCAGCAAAATGTATTTTCCCTTCCTGCGAAATCTAAGATATTAACACCTGAAGTATGTTTTATTTTTCAAAATTCATCGCAAATTTATCGAACCCTCGATAAATCTTGCTTAAAAGTACCTTTAAAAAGCCACAAATCTCTTTAGCCCGTCGCTCTTGTTTGTCCCGCAAAAAATGTCCCGACCAAAATATCTTTCAAAAACTACTCGAACTCGACTTTTATTTACCTTCCTCCCCGGATCTCGTAACAGCCTCAAGTCGCCAAGTCGAAAATTTCCCCAGCAAACATATCGGCAGCTCTCGTTTATTTTCGGTTTAAAACAAGGCAAATAACTCGCCACCGGATTTCCAGCGTCGGCGTTTTGTTTCTCACCCAGCCAGGCTCTTGCGCGTCGCGGAAGTAATAATTCTCTAAATAAAGTCTCAGCCGCGAGAAAACAAATTAAAACGAAAGGAGTAAGTTGTTTCTCCCGCGCGGACACGGAATATAACCGCGCGCGCGGTGTGTGTGTGTGATCCGATGAAATGTTTAGCCGCGGCGGCGGAAGGGCTCTCCTCCGAAGGAGCTGCGCGCCTGGGAGGAGGCGGGACGGAGAATCAGGCTTTTCTAACTAGAGCCGGGAGGGAGCTCCATTAGCGAGCGCGGGGGATTTGCGAAAGTATTTTTCCAAATCCCCTCGACGTTGTTAATGTCACATCCGACACTCGAAAAACTCATCTGCCGATTTCGCCTTAACGCCCCTGCTTCTCTGCCACGAGTGCAGGGACAACTCTCTCTGCTCTCGGGACTGTATAAGAACCAGGAGTGGAAATCATTTATCACTCTTTGCTTTGAGGCTTTTTTATTTCAATCGGAATTTTGCGACTGTGATTTGGGGGCGATTTAGGGACTTTTATCGAGTGGCACGTGTTCGTAAATATACTGCGGTATTTTTTATATTTTGCTCAAAGAGATTTCGTAGACGAATATTTTTCGGATCAATTCATAAAGAATTTACATATCCATTTTTTGGGTTCAGGAATTGACCTGTACATGATAAAATTTAATTAGTAACGGTTTGCAGTATTTTCTACGAAAGAAGTATAGTTCATTTTTTATCAATAGGTTTAGATAGAAGTTTGTAGACCTATTTGATCCAGAGGTATTGCAATCTCAATTTTTTTACATTGGCCTAATCTCCAGGGTGACTTATTGAATGGATTAATTGACATAAAATAAAGCTTAGAATCTTTTTTTTTCATGCCATTTGGACCTGTTGCTAATAATGCCTGAATGTCTGAATGTTTTGATTTAATATATTTAACTTAAAAAAAAAAAAACTAAAGAAAAGTAATGAATTTTTTCAAACTGTTTAAATTTTGTCAGTTTATAAAAATTGAAAAATGATTTTTGAATCAAAATCTTTTTATATATACATTTAGAATAATACATAGAATCAAAATATCAAATAAAAAAAATGTTCAAGTATACTTCCTTTAATTGAATAATAGTGTACCACTAGCAAATAAAACGGGACATGATTTTCCAGGGAATAAAATCAGAGTCTTTCAGCTTCAAAAACGCGCTGATAATAAGTGAAATATGTATACCGGTGATTACTTTTACCATTTGTTTTAAAAATTGATATCGAAAAAAAGCAGCTTTCGCCTACATACATTTGATTTATACGGAAAAACATAAAAATAATAAATGCACGCGGGAGGCAAGAGAAAATTAGAGCGAAGCGTCGCGCGCAGAGTGGTGTAAAATGTTAAAACTTTAGACCGATGTCACTCAGTTTTATCTATGAAAAGTTGCAGTTTTATTTGCAGAAAATATTCGCGTAATGCATAGAGGGCATTTCTAACCCATTAGCCGTTGTTTATGCGCGTTCGTAACTGCGCGCGAAACTTTTATTTTTCAAACTTTCCATCGAAAAAGGGGATGGAGTCGTACTTGTAAATGGCTGTTGCAATCATTTTACGACGCATCGCTCGTCATTTGGGACACGCACAACTTTTTTTTTTATCTGAAATATTTGTTTATAGCGTAATAACGATTTTGACGAAACCTATATTAAATACCACTACGAAAAAACATCAATTCTAAGTGGGAAATAATGAATTTCGAAGTGAATCTCGAAGGAACCACGGCGCAGTCAATCGAGAACACTGCCAGAAAGTCAGCTTTATTATTCCAGTGCAGTTCAATGAATCTCGATCTCTCTCACACTGCACGAACCCCGACGTCGCCCCGTTTGTACTGCTCCGCTCAGTGCAAACCTCCCCACAAAATTACTCAGCGAAGCAACCATCGGCGAAGCTCCCAATTAAACCGAAAAATCATTATCGACGACGCAGTCGACACCGAAAATTCGGCCTTTCGCAGCGACCGACCCCACATAAATAAAAAAAGCGCGCCGAACTCGCTACTTCCGGATTTAACGGGGCCGACTCTCTCCCGTAATTCGCATAGACCCGCTGGCCGACACGTGTTTGCCGGCCGATACAAGCAGGTCGCTAAGGACGTACATCCTGCCTGTCGGCCGGCGCTGTTCTAACGACGTCACGTAGGGAGGAAGCGAGTTTTTCCTCCGAGCGGTTACTGCATAGTAAAAGTCTGGATAAGAGAGCTTCGAGCGCCGCGGAGAGGATGGATTGCTGGGGTGTTTAGCGAATCAATTGAACCGTCGCGCGGTGTTTTTTTTTTTTTTTATGCTTTTCGGGGATGCTGGCTTTTGTTGATTAATCTTGGGACAGATATACATATTTTTTATTGAAATTTTATCGAATCCGTGTAAATGTCAGTCGCACACTGCGCGATGGGATGTATTCATATTTTAGCTTGTTTAATCTCCGAGCAGATCGAAACGTTCCATTAAGTTGAATTTCCGTTGTTTGCGCTTCACAGATGTTAGTTAAAAATGAATGAAGATTAATTGATGGCTTTTTGATTTGTTTATTTAGAGCAATTAATAAACGTCTAGTGACAATTGGCGCTCTTATCACTACTTTAAAAAGTTGAAAACAGTGTTGATGATTAAATTAAAATACTGGATAATCGCGAGTAATTCGAAAATTTACAAGTTACAAGAAGGAACTTGGATATCCAAACGAAAGCGCGTCAGTAAAATGCGCTCCATTATGGAAACTAATTAAAGTGGCAATTTCTGAAACGATAAGGCAATAAGTTACTGTACTTTGAACAATTACGCATTTGAAACCCAACTTCTGTTGATTCAATAGTAGCCTTACTTATTGCAAAGGGGAAGCACTTCCGTACGCCGTATAGAAAATGACTTCTCCCTATGAAACAAGAGATTCTATTCCTCTCTAAGTTCCATTTTCAAAGTAATTGATAGTACTCTCTCTAATTACTTATTCAGGAGAATACTTATTTTAGTCTTGGAGCTGCGATCAATACTTGCAGTCAAAATTATGTTTCTAACTTTTGGTTGATTCAAACGTAGAATCTATTAAAAGCGAATTATGATGCGATTTTGTAAATGCGAAGTTCTAGAAATTGTAAAAATGGTATATACATTCTTTATTGCATAATAAAACAATTTCCAAGTTTCAAGAATGATGGTTGTTATGCAAATGTATATTTATGAACGTATCCATGTAAATAAAAATTGAAATGTACGTATTTTTGTCGAAATTTTTAAAATACATAATTTTGGTCCATAAAATCAGTTTTGAATAATTCCATTTACATTGTATTCACCAAAATTTAATTCAACCACATCTAAATAACATTTGCAAGCTCAACGCATGATTCGACAGGTCGGATATTTATAATTATGCAGCTTAAGATAAATGTAAATTTAAATGTTTTATGTAAATTTAAAGAAGAACCGTTTGCAGGTTAAAAAAATATTTTAATATCGATACATAGCAAAACATAATTATTGTTCATTAAAAAAAGGTCATATAAAAATCTATCGTTCTTCTGTTTTTTATCTGTTTCAACGTTCAATGGTTCATTTTGTTACTTGAGGTAGAAAAATAAAAACAATTATTGCATTTTTCTATAATCCATTTCATACAATGTGTATTAAATCAATTAAATAACACCTTTTGCTTTGAAAATATTCTTTTACTAAAAATATAAACAAATGCCAATTTTGCTTGGGGTATAAAGTTATTTTTTCCGTGTTTTTGTTAGTAAGTATAAAGCTTTCTTACCGTTTTATTTTTCAAAAATATTGATTCAAAATAGCCATCAAAAACATGCTTTCTGAAATACAAAAGTATCAATGGATATAACACACAAATCGAAACGTATTATAGAAAAGTACAAAATTGTCTTATTTTTCGGAAAACTCCTAGTGAGTTTTGTTTCATTATTTTATATATAATTACCGTTTGAAAATGTTTAATATAATTGATAAGTATACCTTGAAGTATATAATATATCAAAAACTAACAGAAATTTGTTCGCACCATTCCTACACAATTATCTTTACGTCGAACTAAAAAAGTACGCAAAAAAAATGTCTCACTACAACCCTGCATGAAATTACTTAAGAAACAAAACGGGCCGTCCCGCGTAAAAACCGAAAAAGAAAACTCGAAAATAATTATTTTCAACCCCCTGCACCTTTGAGCCACGCGCGCGAATAAACTGCAGGCATCGATATTCGCAGCGAACCCCTGGAAAAAAAGGTGCGCGTCCTCTAATCAAACGGAATTCATAAACAGCCGAGCGAAGGAAGGAGGAAAAAAGGAACCCACGGCGTGCAACGAATGCCTGGCATGAGCTTCTCTCTCTCCCCGGGGACGGAAGGGGGGAGACAAAGGCTCGAGATGCGTGAATCTCGTAAAACCCGTTCACGTATGGCGACGGGGCCACTTCGACGCTTTGCATCCCGAGTGGCGGCGAAAGAACCGAGGCGAAAATACGTAAGCCTGTTTACGGGGCCAATACGGTAGTGTTTTCTCTTTCTCCTGACGCGGATACGGAGGCCGTAAAGGAGCTTTAAGATATTCGGACGCTTTCCAATCAGTCAGTTATTAGGCAATATTTTATTGGGTCGAGGTGCACTGGGGGTTGTTGATGGAATTTAGAATGTAAGTAAATAGTTGTAAATGTTAAATAAATAGTTGAATCGAATAGTTCAATTTAGCCGCGAATAATGTTTTACCTATAAAACTGTCTGGTTAAATAAATAAACAAATATAGACGACGCAGGTTATACAGTGACAGCTTGGCGCTTTGCCAAAGATTTTTTAAAATAAATTATCCATTTATCTTGAAAATATTTTTAAAAAATTCATCATTTTTTAATAATGTCAAATTTTTTAAATATTTGATATTATCTCATTGTTGCATATCAAATAAGATCATATGGAGGCCTATTCAAGGCCCATTAATAAAATATTATAAAAAAAAATTCGGATATTCCAGGGTGTTCCAGGCCTTCAAATG